>OMLP01045647.1:27996-94807 GCA_900302685.1 Spondyliosoma cantharus
TTTTTTGTCTAAAAAAAAAAAAAAAAAAAAAAAAAAAAAAGGCAAGACAGCAACTTGTAAAGTGTGTTCTTTTACTGCACTTCCACACCTGTGAAGCCTTCTTATCCTACAGTTCAAACTAACTGCTCTGGAATACATTGACATTCAATGTCTTTATGTATATTTTGTAGTTTAAGAAGTAAAAAAAAAACCTAGATGTCTGCTCAGGCTGGGAGAACTATGTCAACTTAACCGTCATGCCCACTATCACATTTTGGGTCTTGTTTGGATCTGTTAATATAACAATCTGAAGAAAGACCAGTGGTTTACTAGACCTCATCAACTGGTTCATTTCGATCTGAAAGGCAAAAACTGGACCGTGGACCAGGGTTTCTTCACTGTGGAGTTTATAGAATGAGGCCTGTAAGTATTATTGTTACAAACAATAATATTTAATAATCACAACACATTATGTCTGCGAGAACAATGCTGGTGCAGAAAAGTACAAGTAATCACCAATGATATGTATGCATCATCTGTTGTCAGTCCCCCACATGTCCCTGCATCTAAGCCTCAAATGATGACTATTGCATATAAAGATCTATAGATTAAGCCATTGCTGTTGAACTGCCGCTAATATCAATATACGGGGGGGAAATCTCCAGTCTATTTTGTCCACACTTGGACTGATACACAGTTCATAATATTTCTAACCTTGGAATCGCTGCTTCCATTTAAAATTCAGGGCTCTGATGTGGTAAAAAGGGACGGGGATAGTGTTCATGGATGTCACTGGAGAACCACTGTGCATCACTCCAAAAGTGCTCCTCGTTTCCGTCTGCGTGTTCCCGAAATACATCCTCGGACCCAAAGGATCCCCAGCTAAGTGACTTTTTTTCCTGTTGACCACAAAGCTATCAATATGTCTGCCTCTTGACACTGCCCTATCTCTCTCTGGACACGCAGGCCGGACCCTGAATGCTGACTACTGCTCGCTGCACAACTCTCCTGGACCTCTTCCAGGACACTCCATTGTAATACAGTTATTTTTAGACAAGCCGACGCAAATAAATATTTATAGTTGTTTGCAGGTCAGGGGTCCTGATGAACCGCGGGGTGGATGGCAGTGAATAAACTACAGTATGTATCTACGTAAGCACGAATGGGGGTTCAATAAAGCGGGGCAGGAATAAACTGATGGGGTTTGAACTGGGATATTTAAAGGCTTGGCACTTGCTCATGTTTTAAAACAGAAAAAAATATACCTGAGAATTATGATCTATAGAGAAAATTAAGGCTGAGATCATATCTATCAATACTAATACTGGTTTAGACTTAAGTGGAGAGCTTCCTGGTGCCATATGGGGTTATTCATTGCAATGTGGTGTTAGATTTTTACTCACACTTTCCCTGAATGCAGCTTTCTCATTTTCCCTGACATCTGGATGCCTGCGATAATAGCCCCTGGCGCTGATCACTTTTACATTAAACTTCGGTCCGAATGGAGATGTGTGTCACTGGAAATTATTACACTTGTCACTTCACTCCACTTCCTATCAAATTTATACTTTAAGGGAGGATATTTCTATGCAAAGAGACTGGAATGACCTCGACAAAAGCCTTGGCCTGGGTGATGAAGGAGTAGCACAAGAAGGGAAAATCTAAGGTTCAAGGAAATGAAGAAATGCTGAAGAAGCCAAAATGGTGATTGAATGGTAACATTTTCCTGTGGTTCGCTCCCTCACCCCCCCGACCAGAATTTGGATAGAATATGGGGGAATATTGTGTTTCTGTCATTGTTCATCTAGCATAACGTTGAGTCTAAATATAGGTTATGTAAGAAAAGGCTCAGGCCACACACACGCAAGCGCACACGCACGGACACACACGAAACACGGCGAGTGAGTCACTGTGTGCTTTTACTTGTTTCTATCTAGTCTCACTTCAGTCAGCATTGTAATAAAAACAAGTACAAACATAAAACAAACAGAGTTCAGAGTGCCAGAGTGGCACTTGGAGCACATTCCTCTGCCATGGCTCAACAGTCCCCTTTCATTCATCACGCCTAATCCAGTATCAGACTCGATGGCCCCTGTACCGCTCTAAATTTTAAACCATCCGTAGCTGCTTAACCATAATTTCAGCTCACATGATCTAGGATCTCTGCACATTCAGAGATACCAGCCACCTAAATACACCACCATTTTCATCAATATGCATGCATGATACCCTGAGAAATTAACAACAATGTTAAAGAAAGTGAAAACGTTACTGCATGGATCTCTTTATCCGGATCCAAACCAAAAGTTAATGGGGTCTATTCTGGGCTGACACCCATCCTCCATCTAAATTTCTGAAATCGGTTGAGTAGTTTTTGTGTAAACCTGCTGACAGACAGACCACAACAACAGGCACGGGTGAAAACAAAGCCTCCTCGGTGGAGGTAATAAAATACTGTAATGAGGGTGCATGTGAGTGTTTATCAGGCGGGTGAAATATATTTGTAAATCTGAAGACAAATAGACTTAAATGCAATTTGAAGACAAGCATTCCATACGTGTGCTGACTTAAAACTAATAGAGTTAGTTAAAAAAGCAGTAATCTGAAACCTTCTCCTCTATAATGTTTTCTGTGTTTCGTTCTAAAATCTATAAGGTGTAAAAAATGATCAATCATTTACATTTTTTCACGTTGCATTTACATTTCTTCCAAAGCTGGACAGGAACAGACGGCTCGACTGATACAAAAGTTGAGTCTGCGCCATTTCTCTCTCGGTTATTCATCATACAACAGATTGTCGTCAGAGTGTGCGAGCGGTCAGACAATACAGAGAATACAAAGAAGTCGATTTTAATTTCTGAAAGTGATGGTGTACACCTCCGTCTCTGGGACCACGTGTACCCGTAATGGATCAGATTCCGTCAGAACATTTTGTCCTGTGCCTTTCTCAATTTTCTGACCGTCTCAATAAAAGACAGAAAAAACATAATAATAATAATAATAAGGTGGACTGCCCGATCTGCTTTTTCAAAACCACATCAGTATTTGCCATTGCGGTAAAATGTCTCACAGCGATTAGTAATCTCTAGTTTCGGCGGCCCGACAGTCCAAACAGAGGCACATTTTGACCTTCCTGCCGACCACACAGCCAGGCGTCTGTCAGTCAAGGCCGCACAAATAACCGAGCTGCTCAAACACTTGTCATCATCCCTCATCAGCATCTTGATTGTTGAGGAGGACAGATCAGAGGGAATGTCCACATACATCCAGCGGCCTCTGATGTGACAGCAAGGGTTTATGGGATAGCGACGCGGGGGCCCCGCCCGCTTCACCTTGACCTCCCGCTTCCTCCGCCGCCGCTCCTTCTCTCGTCTCAGGCTCTCCGGTCTGACCTCGTCATCCCGGGGCCTCTGGCCTCGCCTCTGACGGTTGAGTTATTACCATAATTACCCAAGAGGCATTGCAGGGAGCGGCCACATGGCAGAGGCCGCCCATGTTTAACAGAATATTTGGGTGTTTTATCGACTTTAACTCAGCACCTGGGGCAGGCGAGAGGGGGCCTGGATGATAAGAAAACCACTCATGTGGGAAATGAAGAGGACCATTTCACAGACTGAACCAAGAAGGGGATGAAATATACTGTTAATGCAGCAGTGGCCATTGCACATATGTCATATATTCTCAAAGACAAGGTGTAAATATGCTCATATATTCAGGCGGTGTCGAACAGAAGGACTTGGCTGGAGATGACAGCTAAAAACAGGGCGTTAAACCGTGTATAATGAAAAAAGGATTTGGATTGCTTTGTGTCAACAGCAGATATTTCATGTAAAAGCAGAAATAAAAAACAGTGACAGTCCGGATCACTTGTGATGGAGTCTAACAAAGAATCTGAGGCACTCTGATGATAAAAACAATCCTTTACGCATTAACTCATTGATAAACCTTCACATTTTGACTCTGAAGAGCCTCATCAGGGCATTTAAATATTAACACCCATATAGAACGTGAACCAACAACGTGGACTTCTATTATAAGAAGCTGGAGAGTCACAGTTTTTTGGGGGGGTTTTGGCCTTATCCTTGAGCATCTGATTTTTAACCCCCACATTCATTGTTGCCCCTGGCTCAGTGCACCACTCACCTCATTTTTTTCTTTAGCAAATATTTAATGTGGAACGCATGTGTACGGAAGCTGAGAGCAGCCATGCTGGCAATTATTTTGCAGTTATCTCCAGATCACAAAGTAACTACTTCATTATCAGGTTAACAAAGCTTGTTTTGTCATGATAACATTTATTTTGTTATGGAGATAAACAAGAGCATTTATGACGATAAAAGAACTCATTAGATTCATCAGAGTGGACTGTGACATACAGATGGGGTTTGGGATCTTTAAAGCAAACCATATGAACTTTTTCCACAGGTTCTAAGAATTTCTTCCCTATTGATTTCAAATAAGGATATTTGATTTGGGCTCGTTATTACAAGGGAGAGTCTTGTTTACAGGCGACAATGTAAAGTAGATGTGTTACTGTACAGGAGACTACAACCAAAATAATTAGCATTCTCATAAAAGAACTGAAAAAGAAACGGCTTTGTTTGAAGGGTTTGATATCAATAAATAAGACTGAAGTACAGTCTGATGTGTTGATCAATAATGGTTGATCTGACATTTTTTAGCTTAAGTCAGTTGTTACATTTAAAAGACACCATCTATGGCAAGGCACTGGTGATCACTGATACACATTATACTGTAAGTAATGAGACCTAACTTCCTCTGTTTTCAAATATATTATATATATATTATATATATTTATATATATATTTTTAAATATACTGTCAGACTAAAAGTGGTTCAGTTTGGGGGGAAATGTACTCTTTATTTGACCATTTTGTTGACTTTTTTTTTATCTGTGTAAACTTGCTCATTTGAATTCATAGAGGGATATGGAATCAAACAGCAGCTCCTCTTAAAAACAGAAGTTCTAGTTCACAATTCACAGGGTCGTAAAAAGGGCATCTGGTAAAAAAAGTGTAAAATTCACCCCAAACTGAACCATTTCTTAAAGAACAACGAGTGTTTTCCTCCTTTGACAATAGCCAATTCAAAGACATTTTGGAGACAAGGTGGATTCATTTTACAGTTTCAGAGAGCAATTTTTAAGAAAGCTCTTCATAATCCATGTCTAACCAGCCAGGAGGCCATGCATATTCATACAGCTAGAGTGAAAAGTACAGCCCAGCCTGCCATACACAGGGCACAGGGGCCACTGGCCTCAGGCCAACAACGCACAGAGAGACAAAGATTGTGTACAGTAAGCACACACTTCTATTAGCATCTGTATCTACACTGAAAAGCTCAGTCAAATCCACACAGAGAAATATAGAAACACACACATTCACACACGCCCTCACCTGTTCAGAAAGGTCAACGCATTAGCATTGCAATACATTCAGTATTCAGACTTTCCTGCTTCTATAGAGCTACCCGTCAAACATGTCCAAGATGGCACTTAGCCGTGTGTGCCCGTGTCTTATTATGCAGACCCATCTGTGTGGGTTCAAAGGTCATGGCCAGGCCTGGCAGGGGCTACAGGTGAGCAGATGAGAACAGTAGGGGCTCGGTTTAATTTAGCTAAGCACTACAGGATGCGGTGCGCCCCTGTACCTGGGAAGGACAAGTTGAACTTTTCACACTGCGCCTCACACTCATCATTTCAATGGGTGGAAAGTCACCGAAAAATGAGTAATACAGTAAAAAAAAAAAAAAAAGAAAAGCTCTTGACACAGAATCGGTTTCTTTGTGCCTGGGTTGTTGTTTTTTTTATTTTGTGGGAGACTCGTTCAGACAAAGATAGACAAGCACATAAACACACAAATCTTCAAACACACAGGGCTCTGTCACCAAACCTCTGTTTTTACCTCCCTTTTTCTTTTTCTTTTTCCCTCCGTCTGACACACATCCAGGCACACAATACACACAGACACATTGAAAGAAGATGACTGTCAGCAGTGTAACCGTGTGTGTGTGTGTGTGTGTGTGTGTGTGTGTGTGTGTGTGTGTGCATGTGTGTGTGTGTCTGTGTGTAGTGGTGTGAGGGTGTGAGGGAGAAAATCCCTAATCTGGCATGGACCAGCTTCCTGTCTAGACTCTGCATGAGGAGGCCAGAACTAACCTGGCCAGTGCTGTGAGTGTGTGTGTGTGTGTGTGTGTGTGTGTGTGTGTGTGTGTGCGTGCGAATGCCTACATGCACATTACCATTGTGTTTGTGCGCAAGCTACTAATGTATGTGTGAGCACAAAGCTACATTGTGTCCGTGTCTTTGAGTAAGAGTTGTTGCACACCATCGCTGTCCTCATCCAAACCAGAGATCAGACATTAACCTCTAACCTTCCATATCTACTGTCCAAGGTCTGTTTTTAACTGGACAGGTTTCAGTAAAGCTCCTTTTTGTTTTCTCTATTATTTTGACACTTTCGCTGCCACGCGTGCCAACGCTGCCGCTACTCCAAAAGCCAATTTCCTCATTATCCAACTTGCAGACTTACGGGAATCGAGAGGTGGGGGCGTGGAGGGTTAAAGTTGGAGGGAAGTGGAAAAGGGCCTCATGTGGTTTTTCTCTAAAAATTCCACAAAAAGGATGAGCCTCGAGAAAAAGACTGAAAGATGATCGTTTTCCTTCCTTATTCTCTTTACAATGGTAAATATGGTGGTGAAAGTTGTATACTTTAGCTTAAAACGGCATAAAAACAATGCTAAAAATGAGGAAAGTCATGTCACTGTAAAAGAATCTCTCCTGGTTTGGCAACGCGGTAAAATGGAGCTGAATCATAACTGGAATCGCTGACGGCCGCTCGCCATCAATCATCTGTACAAACCCTGCCATTAGTAATCACAACAAAACATCACTGAGCGCAGCAGCTTTCTCCCGTCTTACTCACACTGAGTGCTAATCAAAAAATGCTAAGTGTGTTTAGCCTTAGCTCTGACAGTATTTGTCTGGAGTGTGAATCACCATCATGGACGCCGCTATTTCATATTCATGCAGGGGCCCAATGACACCTCGTCCTCTGCTTTCTGAAAAGGCCTTAACTCAGCAGATCAGCACCCCTTTAGACCCAGATGTAAAGTGAACAGTCTTCACCTCTGTGACATCAGACCGCCACAATATGCCGCCTTATGGGAGCAAGCCGTCACAGAGGCCTGCCAAAGACCACGGCTACGACCACGCCGGCCAAAGAGCCAGGAAGAACAAATGACAAAGGTGATTTTTTTTCTCTTAGGAGAAAAAAGAAACAACTGATTTTAAATATTTTGGGCATGAAGTGTTTTTTCAGCACTTTTCTTTAAAAGTCCATCGTCATCTTTTTGAGAATTATCTTGTGGCTTTTAAGCTTCTTTTAGCTAATTTTGTTTTGCAGCCAACACATTTGCTTTAGCCAATATTTTTGTCTTTTGTCCTTCCATCAACCACCTCTGATGTACAAAAAACGCAGAAAAGACAATGTTAGCAACTAGCTGGTGCAGAAAGTAAAAAAAAAATGCATGCTGGGACCAATATTTCTCGTAGGAGTTGTTGGGAACAAACACAGATGTAAAAAAAAAAAAAAGGAATATTGGACTTACATACGTCACGTAGCCAGAAACACGACTCCAACCAGTTGGCGATGTCCCTCCATGTTTCCTGTTAGCGAGCACCTGTTTGCTAACACGTTAGCTATGTCAGGGGTCTGCATCTCTCAGCTTGGTTGAAGGTCTTCAGCCCCCTAGTGGCAAAAAAAAAAAAAATTTTAAATGGTTTTGTTAGAAATGGCAAAATGTAAAACACATATTACATTTCTATCATATTCATTTATGTGCATTCAACCTCCACAGAAACAAGCTAACGCAGAAGTCACATAACATTTTAAGAGCTGTTGCAGGACAAATACTTTAGGCAAGGTCATGTTACTTTTGTTCAACATGGAGAAGAAGAGCCACAAAGTCAACAAAGTGGCTTATTACAGTACGTTACAGAGCAATAGCTTATTAAAGTTTGCTCACATTAGCTAACAGTTAGCAACCATATGCTACAGGTCATACAGCACGAAGTACAGTGAGGGTAAGACTAGAATGAGAAGTAGTCACTTGTCTCTTTCTGTTGTGTTTTCTGGGTGTTTTGCGGTGTCGTCACTGTTCGCATCATGTTTTCCTCCTGTGCTCTGTTTAGCCTTGTGCCTTTCCCTCCACACCTGCCCTGCATCAGCCTCTGCATTAGCCCCGCCCTGTTCCCCTTTGTTGCCTCCCGGGCAATCAGCTCCTTTCCTGTTATTTTGTCTCTATACCTCTACACCATCACCTGTGCTTCTCAGCCTCTCTCCGCCTGCACCTGCATCCCCTCATCAGTTCATTTTGTATTTAAATCCAGTTTGTTCTGTTTGCCTGACCCTGATCCCTTCTAGATATCTTCAATCCTGTTTGTCCTAAAATATTAACTTAAGTTTTGGTCATTGATCGCCTCATAGAATATTAAATAATGATCATTGTGAGACATTGTTTTGGTGCTAGATTGCTTTTGGTGAGAGATTTTTTCTTTTTTAAACGAGTCAGCAAGTGCTAGCGTGGCATGACTCGGTGTGGTCTGGAGAGGCTGGTTTTCATCAGGCAACAGATGATGGGCAGTAAGTGGAAAGTTCAGGAAAGTCAAAAAAGAGGAGTGAGAGCCTCGTCTGAGTCTAGCAAGCAGTGACATTTGTGAGTAAAAAATTGTCAAATGTTAATAATTTGAAGTCATCTGGAGCTGCCAAGAGGCAAAGTTGTCCCCCGCCTCAAACTAAACCGCAACCCAGAGACAAGCTCCTAACCCTGCAGACAACTGCCATGTAATCACTCTGAGGACTGTTCACGATAACTGGAAGTCTGAAGCCCGATAAGGGCGTCAAACCTCAGACACAACAACGACAAAGTGACAGACGAGCGTGTGACAGATCCACGTGATCTCACCTTAAGTCACCGTCTAGCCGGCGCGGTATTCCTTTCCTATGTACATGTTTTAAGACAACGATGACTAACACAGATGGTGGACGAATCAAATGAGTCATTTGAGTTGTATGGCCATGACATATACACATCATTGTCTCCGCTGGTGTGGGTTTTAGGGGTCTCCTGTTAGCATTCCTGTCCAGCTGACTCCAGAGTATGACTCATGGGCTTGTTACCCCCAGACGAAGCAGACTTTACTGTGCTGGCTTGTCAGTGTGCTGTAGTAGGGAAATCTGGCAGGATGCTGCTTAGTATTTAGGGTTTGTCTGACTCTGTCTAGCCGGTCTTAAGCAGTCAGACTGAGGGTATGTGGTCAGACGGTGACCTCTGTCTACTCAATGGAACCAAGATGAAATCTTTTAAAAAAAACCAAAACACTGAAAACACAACAGTCGCCCGATCGCTGCGCTAATAAAGGAGTTTAAGCGCTTCTCTTGCAGTGACTACTCCGTCGAGTACAGTCAGCAGGAATGTAGCCTACATTACAGGAGAAAAAGGAGGACATATTCCTCCGTATGACTACCAGCATGTGTTTTTGTTTTCATCTTCTGGTCTGAAGCTGCATTCCTTTTCCGTGTGTTGTGCGAGACGGAGAGATTGCCGGAGAATGACTCACTAAAACCTGACCCAGCAGTGAGGTAATCACTGGAGGACGACGCTTGGAGTAAAAGTGAACTTTGATGGTGATGTCTGGGATCATGTCTAGGAAACCCCAGACAGTTCAGTACAATGTGTGTGCGAGGGTGTCTGTGTGTGTGTGTGTGTGTGTATGTGTGTGTGTGCAGGATGGATGACATAATTTCAGTGCACCAGACAAAGTCCATTTGGCGTTTTTGTGCATTTGTGTGTGTGTGTGTGTGTGTGCGGCCTCGTCCCCATTACAGAATTTCTCCACACAGAGTTGATACGACAAACGGAAATAGATGCTCAATTCAGAGGTAAAGCTGCTCGTGGAATTCAGCCTATTCCTTTATTTTTTATTTCTGATCTGACCGGAGAGGAAGAACGAATGAATGGTCAGGTGTACAGGACACTGCAGGGAGGTAATAGGGTCGGAGTGGTTTGAGAAAAAAATAAATGACCTGGTATCAGATCGGTACATGTATTTGTTAGTTCACTAGTACCGATTTTAGCATTATTAAAAAGTTGACTTTCGGAAAACTCATGACCTCAGAATTACCAAGTAAAGCTGACTATTGAATCTAAGTTGTGTGAGCTAAAAGGTTTTAATTACTTAAAACAATTAGTCTACTTTACTTGGTAATTGTGCTGTGATCACTTTCGGATCAGAACAATCCTACTCTATTCATTTGGACATGAATTGACTTGTGTACTAACTTTGCAGAAATAACTCCAACTAGATGAGACGCTTCACACAAATTATAATTCTTTCGTGAGGATTGAAAACTGTAATCATAGTCATAGTTGAATTTATAGAATCTCTTGAGTGTCGGACACTTTCCTTCAGCATTAAATAAACACTACCTGACAGCTTTAGATGGAATTGAATCAATCATTGAATATGAACATCATCATCTTTTTAAATGTAGAATTCATGGCTGAGCTCTTGCGTTGTGTTGCGTTAGATTTTACAGGTGCACCCGGCAAAGTGGTCATTTTAATATAACATGGTCCCGTAAGTGTTTAAGACGTTGAGCGTCTCAGCTCACAGCAGACATTGTTTGTTAAGCAGCATCACCTGCTGGCTTAATGGAGAACTGCCAACATTACAGCGATTTCCTAAAGATGAGACAGAAAACGGCAGCAACACAGACACAGATCAAATACACGGTTTTATACCATCAAAGAAGACAAATGTTGGGATGTTGAACTGCTAGAACTCATCAACATGAAGGAAATTTAAACAAGCCCACATGAAGTAAAGGTGCGTTCACGGAGGCGTGCCACACAAGTTGGAAAATGATTTGATAAAGGAAGATCATCCTCGAGAATAGAGATAACAAAACAAAAGAGAAAACAAACATCTTCCTTAACTCTTCCCTTCGGTTATTTTCACTTTCATGAGAGTTATCACAATCCATCAGAAGGTTGCATTTAGGACTGTGGGGAAGTGTCTGAGGGATACCAGTGACCTCAGTGCTCGTCCTAAAATAGCTTTACAATGGCTATGAAGACATCTCATTCCCCGCTCATTTTTGGATTATGCTAAAAAAAAAAAAAAAAAAGCCCAAACACCCATTTTGGGGTTTGGATCGCTCGCACATCACCGAGCCAAAGTTATGAATGAAGACATTTCAGCCAGAGCTTGGAGCGACGTTACTGGAAACCAGTTCCATAACAATAAACAGAACGACAACGACACTGTTCCTATGACTAAATCATTAAAGACAACAGCTACAGAGGAGCTTGATTATTAACAAACACGTTTACTGTTCCTCAGCAGATACAGAGAAATTGATCACAA
The DNA here is from genome assembly GCA_900302685.1 of Spondyliosoma cantharus. Taxonomy (NCBI): domain Eukaryota; kingdom Metazoa; phylum Chordata; class Actinopteri; order Spariformes; family Sparidae; genus Spondyliosoma; species Spondyliosoma cantharus. The sequence goes on from OMLP01045647.1 coordinate 39,425, forward strand.
AAATGAAGTAAGAGTACAGCATCACGGCAAGCAGAAAGTAGAAAAGAAACGTGTTTTTTCTAAATATTTGGGCCCGTATATTCTTCTCTAACTCCTGCAAACTTACAAGATGAATCAAATGTGTTTGCCTATAGTACACAAAGGCACCTGGGCATATGATTCATGAGTCAAAGCCAAATGTTTACCAAGTTTGGACATTTTACGAAATCATTCTTGCTATGCAAACTGGTGGGCAAAACAAACACAGGGAAATGCCAGACGCCATGTTTGGGTACGGGGGCCTCCAGTGGTTGAGTGAGCTTTGACCTAAAATAGGTCTGAGAATGTGAATATGCTCTATGAATAGAGATAAAACAGACTGTGGATGGAGAGGGAGGGGGGGGATTCAAAAAGATAAAATAACTTAAGGGCCTGCAAATAGACCTTTAAGACATCAGCGCAGAAAAATGGATTTTATGTGGATTGTGGTTTGCAGAGGGCATGGGAAAAAATCTGCACCCACTGAGGAGACTTTGGTTCTTTTGAACAGTAATGCAATCATGTCGCCAGAATGTGAAGTCTGAAAGGATTTCTGTAATTTGAGAGCGGCTTCTGACAACAGGATATTTATTGTGTGGGTCTTTGTGCAAAGGCTCCAGAGCAAGAAGAAGAGCGGACAAAGGAGGCAACTGTGAATTATCAGAAAATTATCTTTATGGGTTTTTAGGTACGTGTGGAATCTACAAACCAGATTATTGTTTCTTTTTTTTGCTCTACCACAGAGATATTTTCATACAAATACTCATTTTTGGTAAAACTTTCTATGAAGCCCACATCAGTAGTTTGTTATGGAGGCATTCACAGAGTATTAGAATCCATTCGCAACGCTTTCTGGTGCACTATATAGACACAAAACGAATGAATGTTCAAATGTCTTATGGATGCTCATGACTTGTAATGAAGAGGAGGTTCACTGATGGTGTTTGTGATACTACTTATACTCACCTACAAACTGTAGTCAGGACTGGTAGTTTACTAGAATAGACCATGCAGTCTCATACATGTGTGTTAAGCGAAGTTAAGTATTGTTGCACCTATAACAACAGACGCTTCATCATAACATATACATTGTTGTTGGCCAGTAAAGAATAATGCATATTTCATTTAATCTATAATTTTGTCATGCGAAGGAAGAAAAAGACAAAATACATGTTTACGAGCTTTATCTGAAAACAATGAGTATTTACAGCAGTTGGTCGTCTAGATGGTTAGATTACGTATAGGTAGTCGTGAGGTTGCGTTTTCACGTGTGTCGGGGTGCTTTTTGGTTGGTTGGTTGGTCAGTTTGTCGGTTTTCCAACAAAGCTCGGATGGAGGACGGGTCTAACTTGGCATGATAGGACAGTTTTCTCGACATTTTCATTAATTTCTCAGGGAACAATGAGGCGATTTAGATGAAAGAAATCAGGCGTATTCAGCTGGCTGGTATCTTATGAATGAGTACGATTTGATACAGACTCAATTGTAGTGAAGCAATTCAGAGTGATGCAGGGGTTATTGTTGTTTATACTGGAAAAGGCCTGAATAAATGAAAGGGGACTGTTGGTGCCTTGGTGGAGGTATGCGCTCTACTTACTGACATTCTAGTTCATTAAACGTCACACCTGTGATGTTTTATGACTCACTGTGTGTTTACAACAGAGCATAACATGTTGGGTCTTCAGGTAAATCCTCCTTTAACACACAATGTATACACTGACTTTCACTGTAAATATATATACGGCCCTTGACTTACATTCGACTGTTGTCTTGGTCCACATTTGCCTTTGGACAGCTGGCCTCGGATCAGCCTGAAACACAGACGTTAAGCTTGTTTAAGAAGAGATCAAACATCTCAACAACTCAATGCCCTTTCAAAGGAAATAAGCAACATTATAAGACTCTGAGAGGAAATTAATACACAAAGGAGGACTGAAAGGAGGATTTGTTCCAACTCAGACAGCGCCACGACTCGCCGCTAGAGGGGGCACGACCCAGTAACACTAACATGTCGCAGGACCGTAGACGACCAGGAGAAACATCAACCACCGACGGCACAAATACAAATCTTTTAACACCAATGAAAGGACGACGAGATCAGAGCTTTTTAACGCACGTCAGATGCCTTTATAAAGAGGAGGAGGGGGGGAAATAGCGAGAATGTTTAAAAGCTCAAAACTTTTTTTTTTTTTTTTTTCCAGCCTCACATGTGGCGAGAGGATAAAAAACAGCGGGCTGTAGTTCACATGTGTCACAGTTGGTGTGTGGTGCCTCCTCGCACCGAGCCCTGTTATGATTCGGGCTCTCCTCCTCGGTCGGTCGGCTGCCTGCGGTCCCTCCTCCATCAAACGTCAGAAAGTAGCGGTATAAAAAACATGTGGGACCATACCGACCGCTCAAAAGTCGCACATACCTCGTTAACCTGACAGCCTGCGGTCTGCCTCCTCTGAGACCGTGAAGAGGTTTTTTTTTTTTCTTTTTTCTTTTTTTTTTTTAAAAGAGACGCACAAGAGGAGAGATTACGCCGAGCTGCCGGACGATTTAAAATCTGCTGGATTTGCGCACGAGAATGCGAGAGAAGAGTCTGTTTTCATCTCCTACAGATTTATTTTGTGCCGGATGAGTTTCACGCAGAGCCTTGTCGCTGTTCGGGAACTTTTTTTTTTGAATTGAGTCATGTCTAATGGGCGAACGCAAAGTTGGATTTCTGCTCACAACAACAAAAAAAAGGGACTGGCACAAGAAAACAAACTGAGTGAGTGAGGAGGGTTGTTTTTTTCTCCTTCTTCTTCTTCTTCACCGTTTAGATCGCAGGGAAGACGTTCATCAGTGTGATCTGAGAGGCTCATTAAACACTGACCTTGGCAGCCCTCGCCCTTGACATCTGCACATTTTCAACTACGAGTCAAATGCAGAGAGAGAGAAAAGATGCATTTGGGTAAGGCTTTACTGTTCGTCCTCCTCCTCAACTGCGCGACCCTGAGCTCGTCCCTGTCCACTTGTGCCACCGTGGATATCGACCACGTGAAGAGGAAGAGGGTCGAGGCGATACGGGGTCAGATTCTGAGCAAGCTCCGGCTCACGAGTCCTCCGCAGTCCCTCGGACCGAGCAAGATCCCCTATCAGATCCAAGCGTTGTATAACAGCACCAAGGAGCTACTGGAGGAGCTGAGGAGGGATCGGCAGCAAAGTTGCGGTCAGGACAACACTGAGACTGAGTACTATGCCAAGGAGATATACAAATTCAACATGGTCTACGGACCGCCAGAAAGCAGTAAGTACTACAGTTGTTTGGCGGATAAGTCACTCTTTCTTTTTCGTTACAAAACGCCAGAAATCACTGGGTCCGTGGCGCGTAATTACGCACCAAACGCTGAACCAGTGCCAGCCAGACGCACCGCCGCACAGTCACAGCTGATTCCCATTCCACTGATAAATACCAATTCTTTTTAGACGCTGAGTTCTTTTTAATCTGCACACATTAAAAAAACACTCGCGGGCATGTTTGAAGACTCGTGCGATTCCACAAACCAATACGTAACACTTTAACTGCGTCTCCTACTTCAAAGTAAAGTCCATCCTCGATGTATGCGCCGCTGGAGGCCTCAGGTTTCCACATAGCAGAGGTTTAGGTCGCCTACTGGACCCAGACTGACTTCCAGACTAGTTGTGATGTCACACAATCACCCTGTACACGTGTAAATCTCAGACTTCAGCAGATGAAAGTGAAAGTCTTGCACAGTGAAGCTGAAACGTCCAAGAGAGGTAACAAGAGAGGTAACAAGAGAGGGGGGTGGGGGCGGGATTTTTTTTAATATAGAAGAATCTGTGAAGAACAACACAAAGCAGATGTGTCAGAGCTCTTTTAGGTTTTTTTTTTTGTCAAATTGGAAAGATGAACTCGCTGCGCACTCGGAGGATGTGCTTTGTTACTGTGGTGCTCACCAACCTGTATAAACCCCACACCAGTGTTCTAGGAAAGTCACTCTCCTCCTCCTCTTGTTTTTTTTTTCCTCCATGAATCCTGTCCTCCTTCTCCCCAGATGTCCCCACTTCCTTTCCAGTCAGGCCCAAATGAGAGGGACATCTGCCCAGGCGGATGGGGATGCCTTTAGGAGGAGGAGTAGGAAAAGTTAACAGGGGTGGACAGGAAAAGTTAGATGATGGAGGGACCTCCCCGTTAGTCTGGATAGACTGAAGGCATCACTCTCTCTCCTGGAGTCCGTCTGTACAGGAGGAGGAGTGGGGTCCCCGAGAAGCATGGACCCTGCTGCCTGTCTTGGCCGGTGAATCACCCACACGGGTGGCCCATGAGCATGACATCACTGACTGCACTGCTCAGGTTTAACTTTCTTAAATTGAGTGTGAAACTGAGCTGGCATTCGTCCGCTCGAACCTGAATGATTCCACTGTGCTGTCATTTTATTGCCGCGAGGTAACATTTCACTACTCGGTTAATAACAAGCTTTATTTTGCTTGTGAATGTTTGTTAAGACTGATCGGTAACGGCCTGTGGGGCTCACATTGTTTTCACTCCAAGTGATTTGTGCTAAACCTCTATTTGGCGCAACTGTTTCCCTCTGTAGAATTAGAAGTTATGAAGGGGAAGTGAAAAAACGTGTGCCGAGAGGGACATGTGTCAGCACTTGAGGGAGATTCATACAGCATGTGGTTCGACTGAGTGCGGATTATTGAGAAAGTAGAATAGGATAAACGCTGTGCGTGTGGAGGAGCCAAAGAGGGCCTCATAGTCCAGAGCCAAGCCAAGACCATTGCATCACAGTCCCTTTGAAATCAACAGGTGTTTCTCAAAAGACCTGTTTTCTCTCAGCACGGTTCTGTTTTGAATCTCACAAAATGGTTTTGACACAAACGCCAGGCGGTACAGTAGGTGCCTCGAGTTGGTGCGGTTGATTCGGAGCCACAGATGGGCTTTAGATACAGAGATGAAAGAGAGATTTCCGTGCATGCACTTCTTTCCTACAGTTGAGTGAAAACCAGTGTTTCTTTCACTCTAATCTTTTAGTCCTCATGTCAGATTCTGATGTGATTAGTAGAAAAACAAAGGGAAAATGGCAGGAAGTCAAAATAAACATCCCTATTTTTCAAGCCCTTAATACTCTATCAATCCTAAAACTGTGGTATTGGCATGGCAGAAACAGCTTTTTAGAAGTTGTTACGTACCTGGAAACATGCCTTATGTCAGGACCCTTTACATCCACATGCATTGAGCCTGCTCACTGACACCGACTCAGGTGAGATACATTAGTTCTGCTGAACCATCATTCTGCTCCTGAACTCCATATCTTGTATATCTATGATTGAAATTTCAGGAAGTGAACAACGTGTTCTAGTGCTTCTTTCAGCCCTCCTGTCAAGCAACAAAAAGAGTGTCGATAATGGACGGGTGGATACTGATCCAAAGCCCATTTCCAGTATCTTTCAGGACATTTCTCTGCGCCAGGTCTTTGAAATTAAACCACAAAATACCTTGAGAACTTGGAAACATGGAAGCCTTATCTGATCCACTACTACCTTTATTCGATATCTTAAGTTACTAGTACCTTTGCAGATTCAGGTTAATTAGTGTTTGTCATGTTACCGATCAGGTAGAGTTGTGGGCGGAGGATGCCGCTTCATTAAAATGTTTTAATTCATCAGCAATCTGAAAGACAAATCACTGATAGTAATAATTGAAAAAAATGCTGAATATGGGCCTCGATAATGGACCTGGGCAGATATCCTCTACCCCTAACCCGAGTGTAGTATGTCAGCATGTACTCTAAATTAGCTGATTAAAGCTATAAAATGAAATAACGGCGTCTTCTTAAAATGAACATTTCTGCTGATAAGATACCCCTTTAATTATGTGCATGCAACGCTAACTGTTTCTTTATTTGCTGATTTGTGTTGGTAAATATAACTGTATTGGATATGAGTAAAAAAATCTTGCCTCCATAGTTAAAAGGGTTATTTTGGTTAAGTTAGGAAAGCTTTGTTCTCGTGGTGACGATCCGGGTCCAGCTTTAAAGCAACATAACTTTTTTTCCCCTTAAAACATCAGCTTTAAAATCATGTTGATGGTACAGTGTCTCATAACAGGGCGAATAGTGTCTCTGTGTCAGCCTCTCTACCCCTCTATCACTTGTTTCTGCACTGTGTGACTTCGGTTAGAGGGTCGGATCACGGCATGTTATGTTGTGATGAGTTTTGCTTGTAGTCAGCACCTACATTACATCTGACAAATTGTTACACACCTGGGATTTGTATTTACGACAGCGGCGTTGCACTCAAACTGTGGGCGGTGCCAAATCGGACAAAATGCGACAAAATAAATTACGGCATGTCGAAATGGGAAATGAACAGTTGTCTCTTGTGTCTAGGTCTTGTGTTTTGTTCATCTGTTCATCCACCCCGAACTCCATGAACTTTATCTCTCTCCAGTACATACCTCCCTCTTTTGCTTCCATCATAATTACTATGTAGGTAATTTTGGGGGGACTTGCTGAAATGACTGATGCAGTCAATGTGCTCTAATTAGCAGTATGTGTATTCAGAACGCTAATTAATGTTTTGGTCCCTACTTATCGTTAGAGAATGACTTGCTCTCCTTTAAGACGGATATTTAGCCTGAGTCTTCTTTGCCAAGTGCAACAAAATGTGAGGGAAGCTGACCCTGCTGGATGCAGGTATGCTGATTTTGTTACCTTTGGACTGAGCCAGGCTAGCTGTTTTTCCCTGCTTCCAGTCTTTCTGCTAAGCGAAGCTAATTGGTTGTAGCTTCATATTGACTGTACAGACATAAATTTGATATCAATGTTCTTATCTACATCGCAGCAGGAAAGTGACAAACTATTCCTTTAAGATCAGTTTGAAACAGAAGACGGCTAAGTCAAGCCGGTGTTATGAAGACAGCCACCTCAGGGTGTTGTCCGTTGTGGTATATCAGCACCAGAAGTCTGGCTTTGTGGAGCAAAGTTTTGACTTTGAGCCAGGGTCATCACTCTTGCTCGTTCGGTTAATGTGGGCAAACACACACACACACTTTCTGATGGATTCTGAAGGTAAGCTGGTGACCTCTGGTGGATCCGAGGCAGCACCGTGAACCAACACAAATCCGTGACAGGTGCAAATGAAGCAGAAAGCTGCTGGAGGACTTGCATATTACTGCATCGAGAGGCTGCACTGCAAACATCGGAAAGATTTCCTTTTATAGCATTGGTACGCATACAGAATCTGGCATATGTCAATGACTGAGGTTGGGTTGTGGAGAAGTCATCATGGTCAGAAAGGGGTACGGGTCCAAAAAGTTGTCAGTGGGATCGAGGATCGCAGGGTTTTTGATACGCAGATACCAGGGAGGTGAAGTCATACTAACCTCAATAATATTGCTATTTCAATTACAACATTTTCATTTCCTCCAAATATAGACAAAAAGTGTTAGAGAAACGCTGAGGAATTTTGATAAGGCAGGAAACCACACTAATCATTCACTGTGGGCTGATAACCGTAGTGCCACAAGAGTGCCAAAAGAGTCAGTAAACCCAAGTTCCTATTTGAGGTGTGAATAAGACCGCAAGTATAAAAACAAATCCTTATTAACCCATGCCATTATTTTCATATTAAAGTAGCTCTAAAGAAATATGATACATCACAAAAGGGGAAAAGCACACATTGCATTACCATCAGACGCTGACAGAGGTACTGTACCTCCTGAGGCATGACTAAAACTACACTGGCATCGAGCAGATTAAAGTTTAATCCAAAGACACACCCCCCCCAACCTCCTCCTCCTCCAGCAAATCAGTCAGCCAGAAAAGTATTTTTCCAAATTCTGTAAAATGAGCCTCCAATTAAACAAATAAATTTGACATTAAAGAAAAAATAAATAATCAATAACTCACAAGATTCAGCCACTCAATTATAAGGATTTGCTTCAAGCCTTTGTCGTGTTTGGTAGAAAAACAAATATTATTTTGGATGATTATATCTGCTCATCCTCTGTATCGGCTAATAAAGGCTTTAAAATGAAACATCAACATTGGTTCGAAACAAACATTTCTGCTGCGATGACATGCTGACTTTTAATTACTGTTAATGCAAACTGTTGACGAAGTAGTTTTCTCATTTAGAAAAAAATAATACAGTTAGCGCATATATAAGATTTGTTATCGAACAGCCAAAAAACAAAACAGCCAAAGGGTTTGGAAAATACAGGCGTGATGTTAATATCCGTAAAATCCAATTTAATAAGGAAAAAAATTTGTGAAGCTTTAAGTTGGTTCTCAGCTGCGTGCATGAATGTTAAGAGATGTATTTCCACAAAGCAGCAATCTTTGTTTTATGGCAGCAAGGTCTTAGTCACAAGTTATAACTTTTGTAATACTAATAATAATAATACTTTTGCTTCTTCCAATAGGAGAATAATTTGTCAAAATAGGCCAATTTCAAAAGCTACAATGTGATGTTAAAATATTTTTAATAGGAGTAGTAATAACGATTAGTAGAAATATAAACATTTGCTGTTGCTACACAATGGCAGGTAAGAGAAGACAGATCAAATATGTTTTTCCTTTTTTACAGACAGGACAGGTCACGGTACAAAAAGCACAGGTTTAAATACCAAAATAAATTATGTCTGACTTCCCTTCAGCTGCTTCAGTGTCAGGGTCCTGTTTCTTACATGCTGGCTTATTGTCATGACTTACTGAGACATGTCTGTTGTGTTAAAGCTCGACCTGAGAACTTTTCCTTTCAACTGTTGCACTCACATGGTGGAGATTACAGAGCCTGGTTCTGTGCTTATTTTATACAGAGGCGATGTAGCAGTTGAGGTCCGTGTTCGGACACACGCTGCTTGTATCGCATTAGATCCTGATGAGATTTTCTAAGCGTGTCCTCTCACAAAACGTTTATTTGATTCTCTCTGTTCCAGATGATCTGCCCTACTGCCCAAAAGGCATCACCTCCAAGGTTTTCCGCTTCAACGTCTCCGCCATGGAAAGGAACTCGACCAACCTCTTCAGAGCAGAGTTTCGGGCTCTGAGGGTGCCAAACTCAAGCGCCAAGAGGAATGAACAGCGTATTGAGCTCTACCAGGTGCGTAAAGGTACCGTTTCTATGTCCTTCTACCAAGATCAGAGGCAAAGCTCACAGTCGAGGCGACATGTAGCTTCAAACACTCTTTTCTTTAATGTGATCTTTGCTACTAGATAATTCAATTCGAGTCTGTCAAGAGCCTATCTTACATAAGCTGGTGAGTTGTTCTCCACCGCATGATTTCAGGCCCTAATTGACAAACAGAGCCAACAGATCAGCCTGTGGTCGCAGGCATGGGTAACAGCCAGACCAAAAGCCAAAAAAGCTCAACGAGCCTGCAGAGTGTTTGCAGAACCGGGACAGCTGTCCTGTTAGTGCAGCGCTGGCAGCACAGATCTAATAAGGTCCTTATTTTGGTCATGTGGAGGTCTTGAACATTTAGCCCCTTTTTAAAAAAAAAGTATGTAAAGTTTATTAAAGGGATAATTCAGGTTTTTAAGTTGGTTGTATGTGGAACTCAGCAGCCAATGTATTACCGGGAGTAGATGGCATCGGAGCAGATCATCATACTGATGTGGACGGAGTCAGCAGCAAAACATCAGCCAGGTTAAAAAAAGGCCCAACTAAAAAGACAAAAACACATTACAAGTTTAATTATACTCTATATTCAGAATGTTTTCCCTGGTTTACCAACGCCGCCACCCAGCCCCTTCCGCTGGGAAAGCTGAAGCTGCTATATCGCTCGATTCACAGCCACCTTTGACAAAAACAGCAATTTTACCTCACAGAACACACGTTTGACATTTCATCGAAACAGACGGGGAGCATAAATGTGCATCATTTACTGTTTTACCTGGATGACATGAGACATGTCAGAAGCTAAACTTGAAATTATGCATCAGCGCTAACGTTACCTCTATATGTTGGGTGCTCCAAATGAGCACAAAGAGCAACCACCATGTTTATTCAACTTAAAGCTATGAACACATGTCAATATATCATTTTTTTCTTTTTTTTCGTAAAGAATAAAGTGACGAGGGGTTACCTGAGAGAGAATTAACATCCAGTTCTGGACGTCTAGCCTACACAACATGTTAGCCTTTAGCTTGTTTTTGTTCTTGTTTCACGGCACATAATTACTGTCTGGTTAAATATAACTACTCTCCTGAACCTGTAGCTACAGCAGGCAGCTGTTTTCAGTGAACAAGATTTGATAGTCTAACTTTGCCTGACCTGGCCAAGAGCCGACATGAGCTACACTACAGACAAGGCTAGCAACTGAGTTTGTTAGCTAACTGGGGAAAAAGGTAGAACAGCTAGCTAAAGCTAAAGAGCCAGATAATTCCCTCTATAGGTAACAAGACAGTTAAAAGAAGAGGCAGTAATGGACTTACATTTTTCAGGTGAACACAAACACGACTTCAGCTGAATGTTAACGTTGCTCCATGCGTCCTGGAGGATGTTAGCATGTGCGTCTGACCTTCCTTCTGCCCACTTTCTGTGGAGTTTCCTACCTCTCACAGTAAAGAGAAGAGGTCTAATGAGCCAAAATATAAATGCCTGTGAGGGTGTTTCATTGATGTGCAAGCCTGTTTTTTGAAAGACATGCATGACATGAACATATCAATAATTTACGAAAGGAAGAACTTAAGTCCTATCCCTCGTCATGCTAGCGGCACGACTCAAGTGGAGTCACAGTGGAGGGTAAACGTACATAAATTCAGGTAATAGTTTTCGCGTCTACTGTAACAACCCATCTCAAAATCTATTTATTCGCAAAATTTGGTATATACTTTAAGATAACCGGACAAAAAATTCCGATGCGATGTAATCACTTCACTGTACATCTAGTGCCACCATCAGGTAAACATTTAAAGAGTTTTCCAACACTTTAGTTTATGGCAAAGTACCTTTAAAGCTAAAAACATCCCATCAGCCACAGCTGTAATCTATTTAGCAAGGGATGCTAACATATTTAACATGTAGCATTAAACTCAAAGCAACACCATGCCCAAATACGGCCTCACAAAGTTGCTAGCATGGCTGTACTCTCTTGTTTTAGTCACCTTATTGAGCCTTCTGTCACTTTCCGCTACAATTTCATTTCATCTGTTTTCATGCTCCACATTGTCTTCGCTCATAACATGATTCTTTACAAGTGAGCAAAACAACAAGGTATGAGTTTAACAAACAAGTGCTTCTTCTTCTTGCATCGCTCCATTCCACATGTTGTTATGTTGTTGAAGCTGTTTCATTATGAAGAGAAAACTTTTCAGGGTGACCGTCTGTTATTGCTTTGCAGATCGTGAGGCCAAACGAACACATTAGGAAACAACGCTACATCGCAGCCAAGAATGTGTTGACCAAAGGTACTCAGGAGTGGGTCTCCTTCGATGTGACTGAAACAGTGCGAGAATGGCTGATGAACAGAGGTGAGACTTGGGCAGTTATTCCGAGTGATCATCCCATGTTAGAGCTCAGACACTTAACAGGGGATTGTTAACTTTTTTTTTTTTACAAAGTGGAATACAATGCTGATCCTCTTTTCCATGATTGTTTGCCATCAGGAACTAATCTGGGTCTGGAGATCAGTGTGCACTGTCCCTGCCACACCTTCAGCCCAAATGGTGACATCATTGGCAATGAGAACGAGGTGCTGGAGGTGAAGTTTAAAGGTAAGTGTTTATTACATTTTATCCCGACAGTTGTTCATCGCTCTCTTGATCTCATGTCTTCATACCATTTCACCATTCCTGAGTTTAGTTACTTCGTAGTCCTTACCTCTTCGTCCTTACAAAATCATCTATTTTTAAATCATCTTTATGTTGAGAGTGAACTGTTGCATGACTGAACCTTTGCCTCAAAGAACTAAGTATAAACGTATATGTTTGTCTTAGTTTTTCTTCTTTTTGTCTTTGTGGTTACATGTCTGCATTGTTTAAAAGAATTACAGGGATGGCAGCTTTAAAGTCAATAATTTTGTAAATTGTATGCTCAGATTGAGGGAAACTACGAACGAAAAAAAGCCACTAAATGGTTGGTTTAAGTGTACCTCGATCATGTCTGTAATTAAGGCGTGGATGGAGATGAGGAGCACAAGCGCTTGGATCTGGATCACCTGAACAAGAAAAAGGAGCAGTACCTGCCTCACCTCATCCTCATGATGATCCCACCCCACCGCCTGGACACTCAGTCCACACGCCGACGCAAGAGGGCGCTGGACACAAACTACTGTTTCTCGTAAGGGATACGTAAATCATACGTACTTTTATTTTACTCTTTGGTTCCGTTCATCAGATTCTTTACATTTCCTTCCCAAATATGTGCTCCAACATACTGTATCTGATCAATCCCAGACGTGACCAAGAAGGTATTAAAGCATCACAAAAACTAATTTTGGGGACTGATTACACTATTGTTGGTTGTCTTAATCACAGAAACACGGAGGATGGCTGCTGTGTTCGCAAGCTCCACATCGACTTCCGCCGTGACTTGGACTGGAAGTGGATCCATGAGCCCAGTGGTTACGATGCAAACTACTGCTCTGGGCCCTGCCCTTACCTGAGGAGCTCAGATACAACACACAGCTCGGTAAGAAGGCCCTAACAGGGGTATGAAACAGTGAGAGGCTCCCGCGGTGAAAATTAAAACAGAAATTGGTAGATTCTCATTGGTTCTAGTGGTAAAAAGCTGTGCCCATATATCAAGACGTCCACTTCTGAGAGCTCTGTCTCCACCTAAAGGTCTTCATGGGAACAAAACTTTGGACTCAATCTTAGATGAAAACCCATGAAAACCTACTTTGCCTGACAAGCATAAATTAATGTACAAAACAATGAGACACCAGTTAAAAATTGGATGATTAAAATCCCTCCAGAATGCTTTTGACCTAAACACACCCAGTATGATGTGCAACCAAAAATAGTTTAAAGTTTGCGCTGTCCTTTACACTTTCTGTTCAACATGTGATAAAGGTGGACAGCAAGTTCACCTGAATCCACAAGAGAAATGTGTCTTTCCATAAACAATGTGTTACTCTGGAAACTCCACAGACCTCACTGTGGACAGTTTTCATTGGAGCTGCAGTACGTTATACTGAAGTAATAGTCCACATACAAATTGTTGATAGTGTTGAGTGTGAAATGTATTCTTGACTGTAACTTTTAACTGCTTTTAGCTCAATGTTTTGGTTCCCGGGCCCAAACATGCACGTTATGGTTGAGTTTCAACATCGCTATGTGTCCAGCAAACACTCTTAGATTATTTCATAGACTTTAAAGGGATATATTATATATATTTTTTTTCTTTCTCTTACCTGTAGCCCTCATTATTTCATCCAGATTGTTTCGGTGTGAGTTGCCAAGTTTTGAAGATAATGACCATATTGACGTCTAGTTTCTATTTAATATTATTGAGCTATATGGCAACTGGCTAGTGGGGCTCAAAGTACCAAAATTTTTTTTTTAAAAAGATTAACCACACACCTTGTTTTGAGCAATATCGTGTAGAAAAAACATTATTTCAACCGTATCACCATGCAGCAGGAAGCTTGCAATCTACTCATGGACGAGAGGCTAGCCAACTAAGCTAGCTAAAGCCATCTTACTAGCTAGCCTGCTAGCTAGTATGTTTACATCCTGCACTGTCACAAGCCCGAGCCGTCTACTTCCATTATGTTCACGGGGAGACAGACATCTCTCCGGCCAATATCTCCAAAACTTGGCAACTCACCGCAAAACAATCCTAGATGGACAAATTGCACCACAGGTAAGAGGAGAAATATGTATTTTCTGATTCTAGGATGAACTGTCCCCTTTTGTCTTCCAAAAAAACCCCAAACATATTAGAATTTGGCAAATTTAGTCTAGTATCGAAGTTTATTTGGCCACTGATACATTTCCATGACGGACACTCAGAGATCTTTACAGATATGTAAGTCACACAGAGTCCAGCTCTTACACCGATTTCAACTAGCCAGCCAATTTATCAAGATTCCGTCACTCATTAGATACTGAATATATAAAAACATAACTTTTTAACACTACTTGAAAGTGACGTTTATGTCTCCTGTGTGCTTTCTAATAGCTCCTGAGCCTGTACAACACTTTGAATCCGGAGGCGTCGGCCTCCCCCTGCTGCGTCCCTCAAGACCTGGAGCCGCTCACTATACTCTACTACTCCGGACGAACCCCCAAAGTGGAGCAGCTCTCCAACATGATCGTCAAGTCTTGCAAGTGTAGCTGAGGAGACAGGAATGGCGAGGTAGTGCGACAGGATTTGACTAGGTACTGATGAAACCCATGCTCGTTGACTCTTTGGACTCTTAGCTGTGACAAATAAATGAACCTGTGGCCTCATGGCTTAGATCTGAACACCACTCTGGAGGTCACACCTTTTCTTTTTTTTTTTGTTCCCTCTCCCTCTCAGTCAGTTCTGGATCACAAGTAGTTATTTTCGTTTTAAAAAGTCAAACCTTCATTTTTACATTCAAAGTCTGATCTTAAATCTTAAAATAGTTCCTCCTGAAGGTGGAGAACACGTTCCTAAAACATCCAGGAGCTGCTTCATCGACAATGACAGAGAAATGATACAGACTTACTTTGTGTTGTATTTTCTAACAAATATTCCACAAAGTTACAGTCTCATTGTCAGTAGAGCAGCTTTCCTGTTTCCAGTTTTGTGGTGACGATGTTAAAAATCACAAACATAGCCCGTGCTCTCCCGAATGGTCCCTTCAAGTTGGATTTTTTACCTTGAACTTCGATTCCCTTCCCCTTCAAACAGTGGACTTTATCTTCAAACACAAAAGGAGAAAGGACAGACTCGCTGCTGTATCCAAAGCCGTAGCTGTGGTCAGGGGAAAAGGAGAGCTGAGAGAATGCCTGTTGGATTTGCAATGGAAAGTGAATGAACAAAGAAGTTGAGCCAAGCTTTTTCTTTTTTTGGCCAGCCAGCAGCAATGGCCTTTTTTTTTTTTTTTTCTTTGCGGTGCATCTATTAGAATGGATGGAAGAATAAGAAGAAGTAGAAGAAGACGAAGGGAACCTGTATGTGAGGGGAAGAACTGCGATGGAAACTCGCCATGAGCACACTGCCATTCACTGGAAGTCCTCATCCCTAACAGGTTCAAATTATTTCTGGGACACTTTAAAGAATATACTGGAAAAGAACACGTGTTACGCAACAGGTTTTTTTTTTTTTTTTTACGAGATTTCTTTTACATTAATAGCAGATTTGGTCTGTTATGCAACTTGTGATATAGTGATTGTTTCACTGACCGGGCTACGATCTGACGTGGTGGAGACACTTTTATGTTAAACCATGGGTACTGTTTCATTTTTCTTGTGATTTAGGAAAAAAGAACTTCTGTGTCCAATGTACGATTTAGTTTGACCTGTTGTATGTGATCCAGTATGTGTCTTGTTGTATTAAAAGGTGACTTTCCCCAGATGGTTAAATCAGAGCACTTTTTCCTCCAGCAACAACAGGAAATGCCGTGTACATTTAAATGCAGCTGCTTACTTGTTTTCTCTCCTATCAACTCACCTGTCGCCCTTCACTCCAGCCAGCTGACATGTGTAGTCAGGACTCAACACACTGCAGTCTTTCATTCCCTCTGCTCCGTCTCTGTTTGTTTTGGTGCTCCTTTTACAGTGTGAAGCCCTAATGGAACAAAAAAAAAAAAAAAAAATGAAGAGGGAGGGGAAAAAGTCATAGTGGCTGGATGTACAGTTAGACCTCATTTTTCTCCGAGTCAGGAGGACGATTCTGAATCCCTGTACTGTTTGACATTGCCCAGTCTGAGTCATCTCATCTTTAGATGACATTTAGTTGGTTTTTTTTTGGCAGTAATGTTGTTTTTATTGACTTGTTGATCGTGATTATTATTAAAAACACAACATGCAAAAACCTGTATGAGCCCTTTTTAAATCTTACAAATCACTCCAGCGATTTAAATGCTTTCATTAAAGTGGAAAACAGACAACTTTTTCCCCCCTATACTGTTTCCAAGTGGTGTTATTGTTGGAGCAGTTGTCACAAAGACAAGCGAGTCATTTCCTTTTTTTCCCAGCAGCACGGCACAAAACGTGAGTTTGTTATTTCACAGAGTCTATAGTGGAGACGTGGAAGCAGATAGAAATGGTGCCAGGCTGCCATCCTGGCTGGAATCGCCAGTCAGACTTCATTTTCCTCGGAGGTTTCGTGCCAAAGCAGCATAATGAAAGTGAGGTTTATAAGGAATGGTTCTAACCGCCAGTGGTGACATTATTCTACAGCCATTACATCGTGCAATCAACATTTACTTCATAACGATAAGTTAAAGTAAAAAAACACGCCTGTTGCCAGCTTGAATAATCAAATGTAACAGATCTGTTAAAACATTCAACTCCAAATTAGGAAAAATGATGAATTTACCCACTGGTCTTGTCTGCCATGTTGAAATGCCATTTAAAATGCTATTTTCTCATAATGTTTTGGTTCCATATGAACATAATTTTTCTTACTTGAATCTCACCAGTCCCACCTGTTTCCTGCAGGCACATGCAGGGGCTTTTTTTTTTTTTTTTCTACCAGAGTCGTAAATTCAACTTCTCTTTCTCAGGGATTGCTGCTTAACAGCTTTCCCAGGCGAAAGGCAATTACTCTTATTTTCGGTACGTATCAGTGTGCAGACATCTTTTTAATTCTCTTATTCTTCATTAAATCGTTGGTGTAAATCACAGATAAACTCGAGACACGTGACACATTTGGTACCAACCTTCTAGGTATTTAAGAATTTTGAAAGCGAGCGACTCATGAAGATTTTTAGCAGTTTTAACTGTAGAATTGAAGGCTTATGTCAGATACTTTCACTTTTAATAAAGGGGACCTATTATGCTTTTTAGTTTTTTCCTTTCCTTCAGTGTTTTATACAGGTGCTTGTGCATGTACAAAAAAAAAGACGTTAAAATTATAAAGTCCGCACCAACACTGCTCCTGAAATGCCTCGTCGGTAGTCCTGCCTTTAATACTGTGACTTTGTGACATCACACTATGTCACCATGTCAGACATTTGCATAATGTATGGCACTTAAGAAGAGACAGGAGCTAAAACAGAGCGTTTCAGACAGAGGGGGAATACAGTGCTGCCGCTTTGGAGAGTATGAAAAAACTGGTGTTTGAGCATTAAAGCTTGTAAACCGGTTCTAGTAGTAACCTAAAATAAAATGATGAACCTGAAAATTAGCAGATTATCTCTCCTTTAATGAAAGTGAAAAACAGCCCGGTCCTGCCGAACTCTAACTCAAAAGTTGTACTTAATGACGGCTCGCTACTGAGCTGAATGTTTTATCAATGAAGCCATTTATCCTTTATCAAGGTCGGCTTTGTTGAAACCGGTAGCACACACTTTTATGTCATCTTCTGCTTCTGGACCGGCAATCAGTCGCCCAGATTCTGGGGTCAGTCGGGTTGAGCTAATAGGAACTGACAAGTAGCCAGAGAGAATTCCCTTTCTCTGTGTGCCCGTTATTGTTCCCTGTCACAAGCAATCAGAGATGAACCATGATGGCAACACAAAGACCAGAGGGCATGACAAGGTCTAAAAACAGGGGTCGGGGCTTTAATGGCTTTGTGGACAGCCCTGTATCAACAAACACACATTACCGGTAAAGAGCAGCCGTGCCCCATGCATGATTGACTTTTAACCTTCAGCAAAAGCAAGGCGAGGTCATGTCACTTAGTCACATTTAAAGTCCAGAAGTTTCAGCATCTCACACACCAGCTAATATAATTGTTTACTTCCTCAAGCCAGTAAATGGAACCAAAACTGAGTGTCAGTTCCTGTTGGCTAAGAGTAAAATAATATAGCTGCTTCTTTCCAGACTATCTTTTCCCATGTCAGTGTAATGGAGGCAGACTGGGGGGTTTGTGATGGCCAGGCCTCTGCAGAGGCAATAGCTTGGCTTGGATATTTCTATTCATGCAAGGAGTCATTTTGGCTCACGTAGCGGCTAGCCACATTGTTCCGCAAAACACCACACAGACAGTGAGCAGCTCACAGTGTGAGACGCCGCAGTGATGGACAGAGAGTGCTTGTTTTGACTCAGTATTTGGTCTGATCAAGGCATACTGGTTTAATTGATTAGTTGTCGACTATTACATTAATTCCAAACTATTTTGATTAACTTCTCATCAATTTTCTGGTTTATTTACTCAGGAACGACAGTAACATTTTCTGACCAAACAACTAATGTATTAATCAATGAAACGGTGGTCATTTTCCCCTTGTGAATGGTTCTGCTTTGTTCCAGGTTGACAGTTGTATGAATGTAGGGAATCTGACACATTCCTGACTAATCAGCAACTGAAAAGACAAAGGATAGTGAAAATCCAGAGGGATATCGGGCCATCTTTCAATGTAAAACAACAAATTTGTGATTTTTTGTGAATCCAGCTAACGTTAGCTACTTCCTAGCTAACATTACTGTTTCACTGATTACACTACACGTCCAAAACTTATGAAATTATACAAAAATGTGTCATTTTCCTTGAAATATGATCTGTTTGTCTCCAGATTTTCACTATTCGTTGTCTTGACAGTTGCTGATCAATCAGGAAGTGGTGAGATGATAACAATTGGTCAGATTATATAGGTTAAGACTCTTCATATTCGTTATATGTACGACTTCTCACCTGGAGCACAGCTGCATAACATCCCAACATTCCCAGCGTTTAAAGCTTCCCATCCTGAGCCTTCCTCCGTCTTCCTATTAAACATCAAAGTAAAATGACTGCCAACCTCCTGCCTGTCTTCTATGATTGCATGCATCCATTTGAAAATCATTGATTTTTTTTGTTAAAGGCAGTAAAAAAAAATTATCTGGATTCTGCTGAGTCTAGACATTTCCTTTTTATAGCAGGCGGACACTGATGGATGGTTCGAAGATGCAGATCAGAACATTGTTTGCTCATTGATGAGGCGAGCTGACCATCTCGAGCCCAAACGTGCAATAAACCTATTTCCAGCTCCCGGCTACTGGATGAGCAAGCTGTAATCTGATTTGAGTTCAGGGTCCATTTCTGGGTTGTAGTCTGACTTTCTCAGAACTTATGCTCTTCCAAGACTTTACCGATGATGAATTGCATGACACGTAAATGCACAGAGGTTTGGAAAACTCTGTCTGCTGCTATTCCCTGAGCAGATTAACAGATGTGGAGGGAGAAAAAAAAAAATTGAGAGAGGGGGAAGTGAGAGGGAAAGTAAGTGTGTGCGCGTGTGTGTGTGTGTGTGTGTGTGTGTGTGTGTGTGTGAGAGAGAGAGAGAGAGAGAGAGAGAGAGAGAGAGTCCTCAAAAGGACTGTTGCTGCAATAAAATCATCAGGTCACATCAGACCAGTTCTCAGGACCCAGGGTGGAAAGAGTTGTGTAATTCAGCAATGGGAAGAGCATGCACACACACACGCATGCACACGCACACATGCACACACACACACACACGCACACGCACGCACACACATATGAACACATATACAAGTCAAGCCGGCAGCCATAGTTACTGGAAAAGAGTGAAGGGGTGAACAAATATGTAAACACATATCAACTTCATAGACCTTTATAGCTAAACAAATGAATGGGAGGTCTGGATCAAACTACAGCATTATATTACAGCCCAGTGTGTGTTTCCGTGACAGTATTCCAATAATAGAGGAATGGTGCAGCGCGTGTGGAGAGAGAGAGAGAGGGAGGGAAAATAGGGGACTGTGTGAGAAAGGGAGAGAGACGGAGACGGTGTGAGATTATAATTTGCACACCCTTTAAATCAGGATGCAGCGTTATGTAAAACGTGCGGCCCCGGGGAAGAGAGGAGTTTAAATTTGTCTAATCTGAGGACCGCTGGTTTAGAGTTGGAGAGATGTAAACAAGGCAGGTACCAGAAATGCAAAACAACTGCTCTCAAAGTGCTGGAAGAAGAACAGTGACACATTCTCCAATCTATCGCATGAACATTTGAATTTAGAGGTGACGCAATGCAGCCTTGTTCGATGCAGTTTAGGGCCCACGTGCTCAGACTAACTTGAAAAAAAAACATGAACACTGCGTGCAAGCTTTACCTCGTGTAAACTGAACAGTACAGTTCTGCTGCTATGAAAGATGAAATAGTCGCTGTTGTGATAACCTCGCATGGTTGTAAAATCCCGCCACAAACCAACATGCAGAGTTTTGGCATCTAATAAGCCGCCGCACGAATGCGTCATCGCTCAGACTGAACTTCCTGGATCACTCGTGCCGTAAACAACAAGCTCCTGCAAACTCCTCAGTGCACAACACCAGGTGAGCTAATGGGGTGGTTCTCCAAAGTTGCAAATCATTGATTGATTGATTGAGAATACATTTCAATTATTTTTTTCCAACAATAAGCTCGTGCAGTAGCCATACAATGTCTGCTTGCATTATTTGTATTGTTATGTTGGCACTCAGACCTTGGTTAAGATAAGAGAAAGATTGTGATCTTGGTTAAATAATACAGAAGTCAAGACTTTCCTTTTCAATAATTCAATGAAGACACTATCTTTGCCGAACGTGAAGTGCCTATGTGAAGTGTTTTTGTTGCGTGAACCTAAACACATGTGGGATGCAGACTGTGAACCCCGGTCTCGGCTGTCACAGCCATGCATTTTGTACATTTGATATATAAATGTAAGGTCTAGGGGTCAATCTTTTGTGAAACAGCTTTCGACTTGAAATAATTCTCAAGATACTGAGGGATTACGGTACTCAGGAAGACACGGTCACATACACAAACAGTCAAGCAGCACAACATCCTGACAATAAAACCATAAAAAGGACTCCTTTGTTTAAGAAATCTGTGTAACACTGCCAGCAGTTGGGTTGAGGTTTTCCTCTAGCTCATTTATTTTGTCTCTCTGTAGCTGTAAACACCTTCTCCATTTACGGCGAGTTATAGCCCCTGATGCTTTACCTACGACTATATAAGCTCCCAGAGAAACATGAGGACAGAGGATATAGCAGGACGTCTGTGTGGCATTTAAATCATCCTGTATGTGTGCTCATGGGCTGTTAGAAAAGGAGAATTTTAAATCATGTGGACACTTGAGCGGTATTTCTCTTTAGATTACCCTCCAGGTAATGGTAACACCAGGCGCTCTCCCCCCATACTCATCCCCTAGGTGCAAACCAGATTGATGAGGGAGGTCACATCCTTAACAGCCTCTTACGCAGCTGCTGCCACTCAAACAGGTAATGGAGACAGTGTCAGCAGGGCGCCTTCCTCCGCACAATCTCCACAATGAGGACCTAAGTGGCTTTTTTTTTTGTTTTTTTGACCAGGTTTATTATCTTTCTGCCTGTCTGGGCATACAGTATGTTCTCACAGTCACTGGTGAAAACAGCCACGCAGCTGTTTCTCCACAAAGATTTATACCACTTGGACAAAGGCTAAGGAACACAACGTTTAAAGTCACCAAGTCAATGAGCTGAAAGAGGCCCCGGCAGATGTAAGAAACGCTGAAAATAAAGGCTTTCATCATTCCGAGCTCGCCTTCAAAAACACTGGAAACACTAACAGTCCAAGCACAGGTACCGTGTGGAGCAGTGCTGTGTGTAGTTATGGGTCATTTCAATGGATTACACTTAATGTTGGTCTGTAGACAGTCCACAGGTGTTTCATATACCGTAGAGTCTGACTGAGTATAAATGAACAAATGAAAACCAGGTATTTCAAATCTTTATACAGGTGTGTACAACAGCACAGTTTGTTCATGTGCTCCACTTTTGTTATAAGGCAGGGCATTGTTAGCCATACCATTCTCCAGCTGCAGGTGAAGTTGGTGTAAAGTGCTCTTTCCACAGCAATTTTCACGGTGTACATCGAAATTTGGAACAATTTACATTAAACTACACAGGCTGTAATCGAACCATAGATGTCACGGTTTTAACAGAAGCTCTTACACCAACAAAAGATTTGGCCTGCAATATGTCAGAGTTGGCCATCTGTTGCCAAAAGTCTTGGTGGTTGAACTGAACGCAGCCTCGGAGACAAACGGAGGCCGGTTTGGTGACAGGGGATACACTACTGAGGTGAGTCACAACGGCTCTGACCATGCATATGACTCTGGGGGGACGACAAAGACACAGCAAGTTGGGACCTAAGAGGCGCGAAGATGGAGAGGAGTGAGACGGAGGTCTGTCATCAGCCAGCTCCCGCCTGCAGGGCACTGAGCTAAACTATCGGACTGTCACCTCTTGAGTTACTGAGTCGTATGAAGAGACAGGACAGGCAGAGCTAGCTCCTTAGCATGCTCACTTCAGTAGATCTCTCTATAACACAATAAATAGTCTGTCTTTGACATCATTTCACAACAGTTATTGTAATAACAATAATTTTAGTCATTTAGTTGTATGTTGAACTGAAATTCTTACACACACTGTCAGAGAAGAAGGTTTGTATTTGTACTTTTAGGAGTACATTGGCTTGTCACTGGGGCAGAAATGCCTTTGTGGCCTCTCAAAAGGTACGTATAGTTACCCGGAGGTTTAGAATTTAGCATCGTCTAGTGATCGGAAGGTCACTGGTTCGAATCCCGGCTCCCCCTAGTTGCAAGTCGACGTGTCCTTGAGCAAGATACTGAACCCCAAATTGCTCCAGATGAGCAGTTGGTGCCTTGCATGGCAGCCTCCGCCATCAGTGTATGAATGTGTGTGTGAATGGGTGAATATGTGGCATGTATTGTAAAGCGCTTTGATATATAAAATGCAAGACCATTTACATTAGTAAAGATTGTACCTTTGGGGACAGAACTGACTTTCTATCCCTTCTGAGACTGTACTGTATCTTTAAACATAGACTGGTAAACAATAATGGCTGTTCAGACACGAGGCCACCAGTAATGACGACCCCGCCGAAATGCACTCAGAATGTGTCTTTGGTCTGCTGCAGTTTGACAAAAGCAACAATCTCAAAAGTTTCCTGAGCAAAGAAAAGTATTTAGGTTTTAACAATAACTGAACTGTTACTCATGGATACGGGAAAAACTGCATGGCTGGACTTTTTTGTTTGCCCATTAGCATACAACATTACTCAACAAAAGTGGAAAAAGTGAAATTTGTACATCTCTAATAGCGCTGTAATTACTCCTCTATTAGTAACAAGATATTTCAGCCTCGCCGTTGCCAAGTAACCAGCAGAAGCAAAGACATGCCGTTCGTCCACAGAGTCAATGAGAAACATGTTTGGTTTGTGCCTCCCCATTAATCTGCACGAGACCTCATGACTCCTTTGGCTGGCAGCGCTCCATAGGCGACTGGCTGCTCTGCGTCTCGCAGTGTGTGTGTGTGTGTGTGTGTGTGTGTGTGTGTGTGCTATACCATACAGCAGGCCAAAAATCCTCCATGTGTGTACACACTGTATGTGCAAAGGTTATATTAGTCCTCGGGCCTTTAATCATGATGGTTCAGTTTCACTTGTAGTGCCCACATTCCAAACTGAGGCAGAACACTTCAGTCAAAACTAGAATGGCACTCAGTTGAGCGCATGCTGCGGCCGGGGCCCAACAGTCTCCTTTAATTCAATCAAGCTTTAATCCAGTATCAGATAAAACACTTAAATCTGCCAGATCAAGACTTTTTTTTTGGATCCACATCAAATTGCACTCACCCATAGATACCAGCCACCGATATACGACTGGTTTGTTTCACCAAGATTCATGCATTTTCCCCTGAGAAATTATCAAGATCCATACCAAAAATGAAGGGGGTCTATTCTGGGCCGGAATACATCCTCAATCCAAGTTTTGTGAAAATCTGTCAAGTAGTTTTTGTGTAATACTGCTGACAAACCAACCAAGTAACCAACCAACCAACCATAGACAGTGACAGGCAAGAAAAAGTGGTGAATCAATGTACGTTTTCGGCAAACACAGTCTGATGTGAATCCTTGCTTTGTAATCAAATGAAAATCTTCAGTTAATAAAAATACAACAAAAAAACAACATGAACACATGATACTGCAAAAGTTACTTTCTGGCCAGGAGAAGTAATAGTTAGCAACAGAGCAGGGTGGAGGTAGCTGACGATCGGCCCTTGCTGAAGTTTCTTGAGGATGTCTTGAAGAACCTCAAAGACCTAGATGACTGAGAATCTTCACAAACACAGCCCTTTTTTAAAGTTTATTGTTGGAGCAGCTGATTACAGCAACAGAAAACATGCCAAGTTGTCTGTTATTGACTGAATTCCATTGAAAGTTTCTGTTTTGCAGATTATAACCTTTATTTTTATGGCGTTTGATGACTATATTTTCACCATATAACTGCTTTTACAGGAAGTGCCGACCAGATTTCTTGCCAAAGGCACTTAAAAAAGGTGGAATCCTTTTTATAGCCCATACATTACAGTGTCTTATGTGGGTTTACAAGTGTGACTGCAGTAATGGCTACTTATCTCCTTGCGTCTACAACTCGGCTCCTCTATAATTTACACCCTCACACCAGAGCAGTTGGCCCGCTGCAGGTTTCTGTTTGTCGTGTAGTAGCAAAAAAAGAAAAGTGAAATTGCTCGTGTGAGAGTGATCTCTTGGCTCGGTCATGTAGGATTTATAATCTGTAAGTCACTATGATATTTAAACAAACATAGCATAGTTTTCAAGCCACATCCTGTCGTCACTGTAAACAAAAACTAATATGGGCAGTCCCCTCTCACATTCCCCCTACATGCTCCAACACACCACAATAAGTCCTGGACTTGGCAAGCTGCCCTCGCTGATGTCCTGATGGCAACTGCAAGTGTTCCTCCCTCTCTAATGAAGGTGTTTCCAGTGAAATGAAATGCCTCTAAACAAACTGTTGCTGGTTTTAGTTTCGCTGTTGTTTAATGCTCGGATAATCTAATTTATCCAGATGGCCAAATCGGATCTATAAACACACAAAATAAGATGTGTTCTTCCTCTATCACCACTGTTCACCCCTCCGTCTTCCAGATCCCAATCCGATTTCCTTTGTATTCCCTTCCAAATGAAATACTGGTTTCACTGTGGCTGTAAACTGAACTGATCAGCTGTGTTTGGTTATGTTTGCATAAGGCAAATAACAAACATCCTTGTAGTCAAGCTGCGGGCCGTCCAACGGTCCACTTCTCCAGCCCAGTGACTAACATGTTTCTTTTATTACACGGATTAACGTCTAAATTCAGTTTTATCTTTTCAGCACCACAAACATAATCAGTGTAATGGGAAACAGAAACCCACCCTGCATTAAAAAACAATCGCTTTACTATTAAAGAGTCTAAAGACTGAATAAGAAATAACATTTCCACTTGAGAAGCTTTATTGAGTAATTCAGCTATTTTAATTAATTTCTCAAGTCTGTAATTTTTATTTTTACGGCGTTATGTTTTCACTTACTCTTTGGATCCATTAACCTCAAGAGCTCGGATGTGCCAAATGCAAACTGTAAACCTGCTAAACATGTTGATGTGATAGTATTTCTTTCAGCTGTAACACCATTAAATGGATCTATGATAATGACACAACACAACAGGAGCCAAACCGCCATTTGTCCGACAGCAGAACAAGTTTTTGTATCTTTCCAGTTGTGGCTTGCTAGCGCTGTAGGCTCGCTGGATAGCTATTCTGGTAGGATGGAAGTGCTTACCGTGACCTCGGCAAGTTTTTTCATGCTACTGGATGCTCTGTTTTGAATATCTAGTCAGTGTGTGGGTAATACACAGGAAGTTGTTTCAGAAAAGACCCTGTTTAAGCACACTTGGTTGTGTAGATAGAGCTGGAATCCATTTTTCATTGACAGGCACCGAGTCAAGGTACCTCCAAATATATAATAGTTCCAAGTTGCATGCTTGTGGCTAATCAGTGCACCACTTAAATTTAGTGCAGCTTTCAGGCATGTGGACAGTAGGGCAATCTGAAGGGCCGCTCACACCAAGAACAATCGCTACAACGATCGCTACAACGATCACTGTAACGATCTCTTTATAGCTAACGATGTGAGCATCCACACTGATGACTGGGAACACCAAGTGGCGCCAAGCATGCGCTGCGTGCTCCGGCTGTGTCGACAGCTGAGAAAACCGTTGACCTGCCGTACGTTTTACTGCTGAGATACAAACAAACAAACAAATAATCCCAGAGGGATTATGACATTCTTCAAGGACGAAAGGAGTCAGGCGAATCCAACACTCTTACAAGAGTTGTCGTCTTTTAAGACAAATTTTATTCAATGTCAATAATCCTGGTGATCACCAAGGAAGAAAACATCAATAACGATAACGGAACTTAATAATTTACACCCTTATATACATTTTCAGTAAGCTGTATATGACTTTGAGTTAGAGTGGTTGAGTAGACCATCTAAAAGGGTTTCCTTGATGGACATTTCCATAGAATGACCCTCACAACATCCACCCACAGGTGAATAAAAAAGCAGTAATCGAAACCTGTGACCAACATCGGTATCAGCTGTATCCCTTTGGCAAACCATGCAGGCACAGTATTAGCAGGCTGTCATAAGACTAGCGATTAGTAGATTATTCTAATTTCCAACACCTGACTGAATGGCCAAACTGTCTCACAGGTCTCTAGACTACCTCAAACCAACACGCCGGCGGCCTCTCCGCTCCCTCTCGGCTCTCACACAGTGTATTTTATGGTCTCAAAACAGCTCATTTGAGTTTGTACGTGAGGCGTCGAAGACAAAATATACGATGCCGCCACCTACACAGCTAAACATAAGCAACACTTTGTCACAGTGAGTCAAACAGCAGAGCGAGTTCGTCTAAATTCTAAGTTGCACTCCTGTTCACAGTGTGTTGTCAGCGTGGTGACGTAAAGACGCCATATGCAGCAGATATCTTTCAACGCTATATGCTTGTACATGTCGCACCGATAACACACTTTTGGGTTTATTAGAAAGTAAATTAAGGAGTAAATCCTAACTTCCTGAGCACTGTCTATGAAACTGTTGCAAATCTGACTGTGTGTTTGAAGACTCGGTAATGATAGAAGTTGATGGTAGTTCAGGATGAGACTGAAGCCTCTGTAATCTCCAAAACACAGCACATAACCTGCCATTACCAACCGCAGTCTCACACTCCATTCAACATGGTTTTACCGTAAACTTGCAATTAACTTTCGCCCAAAGCTTCCTCTTTCAGTTGTTTGGATAATTACTATGAGTGCGTTTTTTAAGACAACTCCATTTTTCATTTTCCAGCAACATTTGAGTAAAGCTCAACATTTTCTTTTTTTAATGCTTGAGAGGGATTTTCTTTTCAGCCTTAACAATTACATCTCGTCTCTCTTGATTACATCAGATCGATCACACGGGGCTCGGTGCTTTCATCAGCGCTGTAAATGTAGGCAGAGACCCCGGGGTCTGACAATTTCGAGAGTCCCACGACGGCCGTAATCTCTGCTTCTGGCTTAGATTTCACCCCATCCATTACGATCTGATAAGAATTCGGGGCTACTAAACAAAAAAGATGGAGATCTAAGAGCAAATCCTCCCTCTTTTCAGGAAATAAAACTGTCCAGAGACGTTTAGAAATGACTTTATGGTGAAACGTATCAGGGAATTTCCAGAGAAGAATCCCCCCTACCCCCTTTTCTCTTATCCTAAAATCACCTCTCCTGTGCCAAGAACTGCTTTTTAGATAAGTTGTTCACATCTTTTTTTTTTTTTTTTTTCAAACATCAATCACGGACAGTAAGTATTCATTGTTCTGACTCCGTACCAAAATCAGCCTGTGATTGATCTGTCTCACCAGCCGACAGATCTACAGCGCTCACTGCCCGCTCTCTCTCTCTAACATCTGTTATCATTTTTTACTTTTAATGACATAATGTTATAATGTGGGGTTCAGGCTTCGCCCCATACCTCCACTCAGGAGTAAACCAACACACAACCGCTGATTCACCAGCCAGCAGGTCAACCATCAAACACTGAGAAAATTACAACTCACAGCGCTGTAAACGAGACTGGTACCTCATTTTAGAAATTGATTCTGGGAGCCGCCTGAGGATCTTAAATCTCTCTCTCTCTCTCTCTCTGTTATTTCATGATAAACCCGGGCTCCCTCTTAAAGAAAACCCAGTAAAAAGGCTTATCTTAACTCTTTAAGCGACCGAAAAAGCGCAATGAACCCCCGGGCCGCACCCCACCCCACACGCTGTAAAGCATGACTCAGAAAATAAACAATATCTGTAATGAATTTCCCAGCAGTGGTAGGTGTCCCATACATGCTGGGTGGCTGTGACATTCAGGCGTCTGCTGGTTTCACCGATAGTTTGCTTACAGTTGCAATCAAACAACATAAATTAATCCCCAGGCACGGCTTCAGCTTCCAAACGTCAGGGCCTCACACGGAGAGCGCCGCGCTGCCCGGAGGCCATCAAATGCAAACATGGTGTGGTTTTACAGATATGCTCGAGTCAAAAATGTGTCATCATGCTAATACGAGCTGAAATATCAAAGAAAAATAAAACCACTGTGTTACATAATCGCAGCCCCTCAGCGTTGATCAATCACAGATATTCAAATGTGACTGGGAGTGGATCCCGAATAAAGATTGTAACTTCAGACTGGGAGCACGGTGCCAGAGCTGCTGGGAGCATAATCGGAGTAAAGTTGTTGCCCAGACTGAGAAACAGCGACTGTGGAGGAGCAGGTTTGTCTCGGTCCTGATTAACAGCCCCTGCAGGCTTTATTCCTTTGTTTTCGTACTATTTTCTTTTCTTCTTTTTTTTCAACAGAACAGGAACAAAGTTTAAGAGGACAGTATACAAAGGACAACAACATAAAACAGAAATGCCGGGGGGTATGTCTATAACATTACACAAAAATATCCAGAGAAAAACATATGTAAAGGATTTTAATAGCCCTTTTGTTATTAGATTAAGAGATTACTTTTATATACTGTTCAACATTTTTAAAGAAAACCCTGCAGGCTGTCCAGCAGTGTCACTGCGCTCAGCATATAGCCGTTCACCTGGGCTGGAATGTAATTATATGTTGTATATTTGCAGGACTTGGAAATATAAAGAGGGGAGGTACGATAGCCCTGGCTGGCACAAATAGGTGTATGGCAAAGTCTATTGTGTCAGAAGCACATCAACACTGGTTATTCAGTTACTCTCTCTGCCAGAAGGGGGAGACAAAAGTTCAGCCCGCATTTCTTAGTACAGTCGTAGTTTACTTGGGAATTCTCATCTTTCTACTTCTACTCCACTACAATTCGTCAGGACATGTATTTTTTACTCCGATACATTTATTTGAGCTTTAGTTACTATTTATTTCACAGACAAAAATCATAGACAGATATATGAGCGACTCATGTAACCCTCATTTTCATTAAAACATTTCAAACATTACCTAAAATGATCAACAGAATGTGAATGAATAGCAGGTATGACTTTGTAAGTCTATGTACTGTGTTACAGAGATGTCTACTGAAGTCAGCATGCTAGCCAGCTAGCGGTAGCCTGGTCTCAAGCTCATCTGAATGGCTAGCTGCATGGCTAATGGAGCAAACTAGCTAAGAGCAGCCACAGTTAGCATCCATCAGGTAGCTACGGTGATATGATTGATTGGTAATTGCGATGGTGCCACATTTTTTACAAATCAAGCAATCAACTTTAAAATGAACAGAGCTTTTTTTTTTTTTACATTAATGCATCATTAATAATGATCAAATGATATAAATGTATACCAGTCACTTCCTGATTACACTTACATACCTTTACTCAAGTACAATACAAGGCTTCACAGTGTGGTATTCACACTTTTGCTGAAGTTGAAGTGGCTCCATACCTCCTCCATCACTGCTGCTAACCGTGAGCGGAGTTGTCTTACCTCAGGGGAAGCTTGTCATCTGGCTCTGATTTACCAGAATGAAGGTGGGAAAGAGTGTTTTTCTGTTATTTTTTTTTTCCTATTTCTGTGCTCTTTGTCATTTTAGCTTCTCAATTAGCTCTCTTGGATTGTCAGCGTTTTGGATGCTTTCACTCATAAAAGGTTATATGAACTCAACCATGCAATCGCCAATTTAATCACCGCCTACTGCCAAGAATTTACAACAAAGAAAAGGGGAAAGAATTGGATTTCACGTCCAGCTTTCTTCTTCAGAAAAGATCTATTACTGTATATAAAAATCAACTGGAAGGGATTAAGTGACAGGACATATGATTAATGTATTGCTTTGAGGAGCTAAGAATAACCCCGTGAGAAATCACCCATTTTTCTCCTGTTTCTTATTTTCATCATAATTTAAGCCCCTCGCTCAGTATCTTAAGTTTTAATGAACTGTTTTCAAACCTTTGATGGACAAACAAGGATTTTGCTGAGAGAGTCATGGTCTTACATCTGATACAATAAAAACTAAAAGTATTTTACACTGACTGCAGCCAAATTTCCTGTTTGCACTCCCATTTTGAAACTGGTCTTATGGTCCCAATTCTAAATTGTACCATATGTTCCAAAAATTACTTTTTCGCAAAAGCACATCCAGCAAGACCTAGAGTTAAAAATAGACACCAGGGAAATTTGGAGGTTGTTCAGGTATGTTGTTGGTTAGCTCCACATGGCAGATCCATTGAAGCCTCTCTATTATGATCAAGTATATCTACAGATGTGGTCGAAGAACAGATTTATAACAGACCTGTGTTGGGATTCTTTCGCTGAAATCAGATTAGATGCTAATCTTAAACTCAGGCATAACCCTGAAAAATGTAGCATGCTTTAAAAAATATGTATTGTTGTCAGAAAAAATGTGATTAGTCTCATGAATCAAAGCCTCAGTTTATGGGAGGACGGAGGGTAAGGGGTTGTGTGAAGCTTCATATGCATATGTACAATGTGTACAGTCCTCACCATAATGCACCAAATCATAATCTCACTATTAAAGGGATGGTTTGACATTTTAGGAAAAGCTTTTTGCTCCTGTCTGTGCATTAACTATGATGCTAGAGCTGAGAGCTGGTTAGGTTAGCTTAGCATAAAGAGAGAAGAAGCTAGCCTGGTTTGTAGTGGAGGACTACTTTTCTTATCCGTCCAATTAATTCACTATCTGACTGAAAATACTCCCAAAGTTAGAGTCCAAAATCAAAGGCTAAGCAGCAGGTCTTCAGTCCAAAAGGTGTTTATTCTCAAGAGAAGAAAACATACATCCATGAGGTACCCCGGGGCAACTGAGGTCTCTCGCTGATTCTCCTCCTTTTATACCCAGGTGCTCCACACCCCCCTGGACCATCCTTTTACCTTCATGATCATCCTGGGCTTGTCACTTATTATTCTCATTTTTGGATGTGTTCTTAAGAACCTACTAATGTCTCACCCAGGCCTCTTCTGTGGCCTTGGGTGAGCTGTGGCAGCACCTGTTGCTCATTTATTTCAACATTGTTATTATACAAGGGTGTATCACACATTGGTCTTTTATCAGGCTCAAGCTTAATGTTAGAGCACAGGTGGGACTGCAAGGGATATTCCAAAATCTATTCATATGCATGATCATGAGACAGTTTCTTATTTGCCACTACAGGTTCTGTCCAAAGGTAAACTCACTAATCCACACATGATCTTATTGTTTAATCTATATAAAAAAAAACTGAAATATAAATTAAACAGTTAAAGAGGAGCTGGTAAGTAGATTTTCTTCTACGACTTTGGACGTTGCCAGGCTAGCTGTTTCCCTCCTGTGCCCAATGTGTATCCTAAGCTAGGTTAGGCTAATTAGATGGCTCCACATACTTACAGTACAGATGTGAAGTGAAGTGTGAAGTGAACACAGCCTCCGGACCAGTGGAGGCCAGGGTAATACAATATACAGGTGATTTACAGCTGACAGAGAGAGGGCAGGTGGGGACATAAGGTGCCTTAAAAACCTCTTGTGGTACACAATGGTATTACAAGACCGGATGGGCCGGGGCTAGCTGGTTAGCATGCTAACTTTAGTGGATATGTTAATATGTTTAGTGGATACTGTAACATAACACAGATGTTTTTGGCATAACATCAAAACTGTTACACTGTTCTGTGTTGATAGCTTTAATTACTTTTTGAATGTTTTAAACTAAAATTCTTACATATTGCACCTTTAAGAATTGTGATAGTTCATAGCTTGTATTCTTGTTACTGTGTAACATTGGAAGTAAAGCTTATAAATTCAATAAAAGCTGAAGCAAACACTGTTCAAAAGGGTGAAAGTCACAGTGAATTCCCTGCCAGTTTTGACATGAGGTATAGGAAAAACTGATACTAGACTTATTCATGGATTTTTCATTTCATTTAATGATTTTTACTGGACCTATTTCTTGGACCTGCTTTATCTGACATCTTAGATTTACTGCATTATTGGATCTATAATCCTAAATAATTGTCGCGCTGTCCTAGTATTACCCACAAATACCTACCGAGGTCACATGCCACATTTTTGCTTCCCTTCATTTGCACTATCTCATATCCATTCCTGAGACCAAGTAATATGTTTTACATCTACTTGCATCAACATGACTCCGAGCATTACACTGCATGCCATTTATTGCATGTAATACGTTACAATCTATAATTTTAAGCTCATTCTGCCCATTACAAGTTGCGGTAGATAGAATGACCAGATAAATACCGAAAACCTGGGTTCAACTTTTGAGGGGGAGAGCTCATGAAAAGACAAACAAAACCAAGAAGC
The DNA here is from genome assembly GCA_900302685.1 of Spondyliosoma cantharus. Classification (NCBI taxonomy): domain Eukaryota; kingdom Metazoa; phylum Chordata; class Actinopteri; order Spariformes; family Sparidae; genus Spondyliosoma; species Spondyliosoma cantharus. The sequence goes on from OMLP01045647.1 coordinate 72,170, forward strand.
TGCGCAACGTTTCAAAAACTTTCCATTTCGAAAGATTCTATCAGGTTTTTTTTTCCCCTCACCAAAGACCCCTCTGAGACTATTACACTTACCTTTAAGTTTTACTAACTGTGACCTAATACCCCAAAGTAAGTGCCTGTAAAAATGCCACAGAAATTAATTACTAGGGAAAGTTGATCTTCTCATTGTTAATTTGCCAGTTAAATGTTGCCGTCCCTGTGGGAGTATATCTCAGAAAAAAAAAAAGCTCACTGGGAGAGGTCATTATTGTGGGTAGGTCTGTAAAGATACAGTTTCAGTCCAGGAAGCTACATAACCACAAACACACCGAAAAAAAACACACGGGTTCAACTTTATTCCACATGGAGGAGATACAAGATAGAGGGGCTTTTTTTTGTTGCTTTGATGCTCCTTCTGTCTTTTCTCAAGAATGAATATAGAAGGCCATTAAGATGCCTGCCTAGCAACCCACTGGCATTACACTGCATTATATTGGCCTCGAGCCTGAAAACAAAGAAAACATTGGCCCGAGTGATGATCCATGCTTGGCTGACGGAGCTGAGAAGATATATTTTCAGTAACATGACATCAATAAGAGCAGTGTGCCCGCGTGTTGAATCATATCTTATCATGGGTGTCAGGCCAATGAACTTTTTTTCATGTCACAGCACCATGCCAGAGGGGTGTTTGCCTTTACCACCAATGCTGATAGGATCAGAAAAATAAATGATAATACTTGAGGCTTGCTGTAGCTGCAACTCTGCATTTCACAAAGCTGTTTTTTTGGAGCGAGAAAATGTCTTTATAGCTCATGAACTAATCCAAACAGGATACACAGCACTCTGGGAATGGCTGGTTATTGTAGACTGGGGGGTATACTATTAGGAGACATGGTTCTTAAAATGTCTTGCAACAGGCAATCTCCCCCTGATCAGCCATAAAATCGTCTTTTGTCTCTCTCCCTCCCTCTCTAGCCCTTCTCTTCCCTGTTGGCTTCCGCAGCAAGTTTTCCATGAGATCGCGATGCGTTCCTCGTTCTCAAGAGCCTCGAAAAAAGACACCGCACAGTAAATGTAAAGCGATAATTCACTTGGGGAAAAAATGACTGCGCGGCTAACTGCTAAAGACATGGTTGGGCTGGAGGACAATGAGAGGTGGATGACAGATTGATAACGGAAGAGACGGCGCGTGTACTTCTGTTCTCTCCATTATCGTTTTACAGCGAATACGCGCTGTGGTATGTCTGAGGCCGTACAGTATTTTTGATAGAGCACAGTCAAACCGCCGACTTTTTTACAGAAGCCGTAGGAGTTAAGTGTCTCGCCGGTTTGAATTCATTGTGCACCGGAGAACGAAACGGCTCAAATTAAAGGCAATTCACTGCTCCCGCGGCCGATATTTACATTTTTATGGAGCCAGTTGCGCAGGTGGAACATACTGTAAAGGCATAACTTGTGCAGGTATTACTATGGAAATGGAAAATAGCTGTATTTATAATGTGACATATGTGAAACAACAAAGAAATCTTCAGCTGAACTTGGTTGAGGAGCCAAGAGAGCAGAGCAATCCGAGAATCGCGAGCTGCACTTAAAGGGGCCAGTGTTACAGTAAATATGGCTGCTGTTCTCACCACATCTGTCAGTGAGTATTATAAAACACTGGTAGCATGACAATTACTCCCAGGGCCTATTTGCCGGTGAATTGGTGGGCGTCTCACAGGTGCAAGCCGTCATCTGGGAGGTATCAGAGAAAAGGAATGCCGGGGAGGAAGCCAACACGGCTCCCTGATGTCAAGAGGTTAATGTTGGATAAAGAAATGTTGGTGCCTCCTGTTCACTCCTTTCTTTTTTTTACACCAAGACTCAAGGTAAGGAACTTTGTGAAGCCGTGATATCCAGATAATCCTCTATTTTCCCAGAGGACTTGTAGCATTTGATGATGTAATACCTGCTGATTAATGTCTTGTGGAATTGTAATGAAATGATCCTCAGAACACGCCCGAAACATCCCCTCATTCATTTTCTAACAACAGTGTTAAACGTTCAGCGACCTTGAATTAACACTCCACACAAATATGGGGCTGCATATCAGAGTCACTGCTAAATGCTGCAAACTGTATTTAATTTATGCAATCCTTTCTGCACCACTATGCTGCTGTTAGCCTGTTAGCTCAGTTAGCAGTGCAGCTAGGCAGACTACCAGGGCAGTGTTTTGGACCATTTGGAGCAAGAGAACAGTGTCCACAGCCTCTGTACGTCGACACAGCCTGGGAAAATCCAATGAGCAGAGGCACATTACTCAAGGGAATATATACATACGTTACAATTTAAAGCAGATAAGAAGGCACCCCATCACTGAGGCTCTTAAAGTGAAGGGAGAAAGAGTCCCATTCTCTCCAAAATAACCCTTTTAGATAGAATCATAGAGAACATTAAAGCCAGCTGGATCTCAGTTTTATTTATGCTTAATGTTTTATAATCTGTATATGTATATACTGTATGTATATTTGTCATCACAATTTGTATAGATTGTCATTTTGTTGTTGATTTATTCTGTTTACATTCTATGTGTGTCTACGCCGCTCTTCCCCAGGTTTCTTCCATATTCCCTCTTAATGGGTTTTTTCCATATCCGTATGGGGGATATGTTGGCATTGCCTGTGCAACCTTTACAGTGAGCGACATCCTCCGTTCTTTAAACCCTCGATACGAGTGAGGAAAAACTTACCATGTAGAGAAAAAAACTCTTTTAACAGGATGGAAAGAAAAATAAAAAAAGATGGAAGAAACCACAGAGGAGGGATCCCTCTCCCAGGACGGACATACACGCAACAGATGTCACAAATTTCAACCTGTGATGTAAAAACGTTGCATAATAAAGTCATAACTCATAGGAGCGAATACGATTTCTTGCGTTAATCTAAAGGCCCTCAATGTGAAACGTCAAACACCATCCAAACCCGGTATCGCAGTCTTTTTTTTAAAGGCGTCGGCATGCTACAAACAGACTCACGCAACCTGTCTGACATCAGAACTGAGTTAACTGTAGTTTTTGTGAATTCCAAAACAGACAAATCCGACAATGGTTCTCAGTTTTCATGTGCACATGTGAACGCAACACCGCGAATACCTCCGAGGGGGAAATTGCCCCCCAAAGCACCCGCCATTATCCCCATTTGTAAGGTTCATGCGTCAAAGCCTGAAAAGACATTCAAAAAAAAAAATAGGGAATTCTTAGAAAGATATCGAAGAGGTGGTGAGATGAGTGTAACGGCAGGCCTTAACTTAGTTCATTTTGAGCACACTGAACTCTTGCATTGCCTCACCAGGTTTCATTACAGATGTTTATCAAATGTTCAGAGACATTTCTGTTCAGTCATTTTCTGAGCCACAGTAAAAGTCTTCAGTGTTTTGACGTACTGACGCCTGTGTCTCTCTGATGAGGTATTATTTGAATGCTGGGGATGACTGCCATAAGCAATCCGCTGTGTTTCTAACCTTGTCCATGCACCATGAATTTCCCACCGTCTTATCTACAACTGAGACTGAGCAAACACAAAATGCGTGCCCCTCTGGACTGCGAGAGTCTCTTGATTGTGTTATTTGGCATCACTAACACTACCTTGGGAGCTATTATTGGGATGTAATTTTTGCAGTGAGGGGACAATTATCTGGCCCCTCTAACCCGCGAGGATGATGTAATTAATTGCAGTTTTATCCTTGTGAATGTCTCCGTAGAAAACTCTAGCATCCGCCAAGCTGCAGCGTTTGGACTATCGGTCACGGACACACACACTGTATGAATGGGTGATAAAGACAGGCGTTTGGAAAGGGAGATTGGAAAAGACAGATTTGATGACCTCGAGGACCACTAACTCCAGGGTTGCAGCGTGCGGAGGAACGAGAAGAATGTGCAAAGTACATCCTCCCTGCTGATTATGGCAACGGTTGTTTGTTTTTGCACCTGTGATTAGGGGGAGAGCGCATAAATCACAGTCGGAGGACAAGGTGGAGAGAAGATAAGGAGCCGGTGCGGGTTGCTCTCGGTAATGTCTGACAGGTTGAGGCCGCGATCCAATGCAAAATTTGACCACTTTATTGCTATTTCCTATATAGTCTAGTTACTTTTTTTGTGTATTGTTGGGGTTTCACAAGAATGGATGGAAGTGTTGTTGTCAATCAGTGCGACCGACTTTTTGGAAAATACATTCATCAAAGTTTCAACAAGTTTCTGGAAGGTGTGTTTTTGAAAACCACTGTGTGCTGCTACCTATTCGTGTCATGGCTAGGTTCAGTCAGATGCCATAACATGGTGTGTGCTGTACTGAATTTTCAAATGATATACTTTTAATGTTATCTTTTACAAATTTAACACACATTTTTATATTTTCGGGTATCGTGAGGTCTGACATTGGATCCAAAGCACTGGCAGATTGGACGCTGTGATAGTGCCCTCTTGAACGCCCCTATGGTAAATAAAATATGAGTGTATATATAAGTATATACATACACAATGTAAGTGCTCTCTGGGGTGTCCTTCCAGTGGACAAAGCATGGTGAAGTGCCCTCTCTTCACTATAAATATATCCCAGCTTTCTTCCTGCCACGGCCCCACCACATACAGCTTGTGCCCTTTTGATTTTTTCCGCCCCTGCCCCTCAAACATCCTCAGTCCACCACTGATGTAAAGCATTTATTCTGTTGATATGAGTCAAACTGAAACATTCCCAAACCTTGAGCTGGTGATAATGCATCAACTTTATGTTCAAAAGCCCTTTTAAAATTGAAAAAATACCCACATTTTGACCCCCAAAATGATTTGTGGCTGCTGATGTGCCAGTTAACAGGGCTTCGAATAAAAAAAAACTAAAAAAAGAAGATTTTTACACAAGTGATTTACATTTACTGCAGTACAGTTCTCGGCAATAACTTTTACCCTGACTTGTGTCCATATAACTGGGGAAGCAATCATTCAACTAGTAGAGTCGAATATGATGGTACTTTTTTCTTTTCCTTTATTTTCCACGTGTGTCTGCATTAATCAAACCAAATCTTCAAATGAACTCTCAAATGAAACTGTCAAGTGTGCCGTAAGTCACCCAGACCCACAGAAATTCTAAAGGGAAGTTTCCAGTGGAGGTTTCCTGATCAGAAATGTGTTGCGTTGCTGAATCGATGTCCGTCCTGACACTAATCTCTTGTGTGCGAGGCTCCACTTTGCACCTCCATTCATCCCGCTCAGCTGTCATCCTCGATATGTACGCAGACAAATTGCTGCTTTGCAAACATGAACATCTGACAATGCGGGATAAAATAAAACACCCCGTGTTGCAGTCATCCAGCTGTTCACTGTCCCGAGGTTGGAATGTGCCGCCGTGTGAAGCCCCAGAAGAAGACATTCATTAAAGGATTAGGGCCCACACTTTGTACTGACACAAGAATGAGGGCAGCTGAAAGGAGAAGAATGAAATGATCAAAATGATATTCAAGCACCATTTTGCGCATGAGAGGAGATGCTGGCGGTGTAAGTAGCGGCAATCAAAACAAAGTGCAAAGATCCTCCCTTTTGTGAGGCGGCGCCATGCTGGCAAAGATAACAGCTGAGGTGGAATCCTGCCGTGGCTAAGCCCCTTCAGTGCACTTTTTCACGTCGTGTTTTAAGGTGTCAAAGAGGCTGAGATCAGAGAGGCCGTAACCACTTTAGTGTTTCTGTCAATGGAGCAGTGATCAACAAATTCTCAATAGGCTTGGGAAGACAGCTCGAAGGAGCGAGTAATTCAAAAGATGAATTCGGAAAGTAATTCAGTTAGGGAGCATTTCAAGGGAATGCTACTAATCTTCCAAGGCCTTCCAGTAAGAGCTCATATTTTCAATTTGAGATGTCTGCGCTCCCTTCAAATAGTTCATTCTTTGGTGTCCTAAAAACTGGTCTTAAAGTGTTTCAACTGCAGCTCCAAACCAAACAAAGGCATTACATTTCTTTGCTTGTTTATTGAAAGTTTCAATAATAGGCAATTTGGCAGCGACGGTAGGAATCCTCAGCCGAAAACCATAAAAAAGTGGCAGTATGTGTGGTCTGGTGCTGCCATTGCAGTGAACTCCGAAAGAAACAGGAGGACCAGGGCCAGCGTATTTCCCGTAGCATAACACATGCCGACAGCATGCAGACATGGCAAACTGGACTCCCCTTGTTCTCACACTCTGTGCCAAATTGGGGGAAATTCTTCCAGTGGCAAGTATCAATTACTCACTTTAAACAAACATCCAAGGCTTTTGAATATCAACATGGTGCGTGCATGTCTCCCTTATAGGGCATCTGATACGGGGAGACCACACACACGGAGTCACCTTTCAGCATCACCTCTCTCCTCCTTGTTTTTTTCCTCATTCACGTGCCTTCTCTGCTATCGCTGACAAAATTAGACCAAGTTTTATTTAGACACGAATCAAGGTGAGAGGTGACAACATCAGCCTACAAGCAGAAGGAGAAGGCGCATCCTCCATGCTGTCTTCTAAAAAGTCAAGCGTTGGTAAATATTATGTTCGTGTCACTGCGGGGCTCTATACTCTGTTTCTTTTCTTTTTTTTAAAACAGTTGTGTCACATTAAGCATCAGCGGGGAAAACACATCCATCATGCTCTTTCTGAAACGTCTCACTCGCAAATTGCATCTAAGCAAAGTCGACAGCCTCGGAGTCTGCCTCGGAGTCGCCCGGCTCGGCACCCATCTGGTACGGATATATACTGAATGGGGAACTTCAAAATGGTCAGCTTCAGCCTTAACACATATCAAACAGGCAACCACGCAACCATGTGGTTCTCGTGAAGCCGGGGAGCTGTACAGATTGGATATTAAAGTGTGCCGTAGATGTGGGTAGATGACACCGTCCCGTGGTTAAGAAATTTCGACGCAGCAACGGACACGTTCTGGTAAAATTGTAAGGACGGAGCAACTCGCAGCTAATAACTGTTTGCACGAGACAAAACCACAAGATGGAGTCAAGGTGTGTGCACAAAGAACACATGCAATCATCATTACACCTGCATGTTTGATTAGTTGTTAAATGAAAGTGTTTATGCTTAGCTAAGAGTGACTATTTTCTATTTCTCTGTCCGTTTGTAGCCGACTGTTTGTATGATAAATTCAAGCTTGAACTCTAGACTTAACAGTTTCCACCACTGCTCACTAATCATTCAGAAAGTACCAGTTTGACCAATTTGTGCTCTGAAAGAGCGTGTAGAAAGACCATGGTGCAACGCAGTTAGCATCTTTGTGGATGGGGAGCTAGTTGCTGAAGTGGGGACTGTATTAGCAGCTAACATTGCTAATACATGACCGGTTTAGAGTAAGAAGTTACCGTAACAGAGGTCTGACCTGGAACTTGAATCAAAATGTCGCTCATTTACGACGCAAATTGGGAAGATTTGAATTCCTGCTAGCAAAGGCTAACGTTAGATTACCAACAAGACCAGTTAGAAGTGAGAAGTGAATGAGGAAATGGGACACAGTTGATGTATCTGATCCAAAATTCTATCAAAATACAATTCAATAATAATGTAACCTGGGAAGGTTACATTTTTTTAAAAGTAAATAAAGCCTACTACATACACAAAAAAATCCTACAGCTAACTAAACAAACCGACAAACCTAACATGAGCTCGCTAGCACAAGGTAAAAGAGGTAATGGGACGTTTTACACATCTGACCCCAACAATTTATCAAAATGCTGTTCGATAAAGTAAACTGGGAAGAGTTTAAACAGTTAACTAAACAAACTGACAATGCTAACGTTAGATGGCTAACATGGCTGATTTCGTAACTTCTGAAAAAAATGCTATAAAAACACGATCAGCAGAGCAAGAGATTAGCGCGGTAAAAGACTGTGGGAAAACCGAGGTTTGGCTGGCGACGCTTTTCTGGCGTTGCGTCTCGGTGTGATCAGAGGCCTAGATTAAGAAAGAAAGACATCTGATCCAAAACTTGATCAGAATGTGAAGGCTACTAACTTGAGACAGACCTATTTACACATTTATAATTAAACAAAGTTATTCTGATAGTTAAAATACTTTGCTCTGCCACTGAAGACTTTTCGGAGGTATATTATTAGTTGTATATAGCTATTCTGAAAAGTAGAGGATGTAGATTAAACCAAAGCGGAGACACAACCTGAAAACCAACAAAACATCCTTCAACAAACAACCGCTTCCTTTAGATAGTAGATAGTGACTACGTAAAAAAAACAAAACATTTTGCTTTCCTCAATAAATTCATATTTTTTGAGCGGCACAACATCAGCATTTAATAAGCGGCAGATAACACGCCACAGAGAAGTTCACCGCAGTGCTCTCTCACCCCCGCTGCTAAATAATCCCAAGTGATGGCCGGATGACGTTAGCTGTGAAAGCTAAAAGCTGGTGCACATGTCAGCAGCTCGGCAGGCTCAAACATACTGCATGAGACTTCTGCAAAAGGGTTTTTCTTTCTTTGTGTGTGTGTGAAAAGAGTCAAAAGTCCACCACTCGCTGGGAAATTGAAAACATGAGGGCGTTTTCAAACAGGATGGGACGGGGAGGCTTTGATTTCTTAAAGTGTTGACAGTGCAAGGACACCTTATCCAGAAGGCTCCCTCCCAATGGCTCCTTGAGCAGCGCACAATGCAACAAAGACTTCAAAAGGAGCTGCAGGTCGCTCAGTTTAACGGCAGCGCTATGAGAAACATTCGGTGATAGCCCGCCGTAACGTAATAAGAATTCTGACCTTGAAGAAAAAGTTCAACGGCTGAATATAAATGGCCTCCAAAATCTCCATTTAGCCCACTGTTGCTATTATAGACATAAATCTGCTCCAGGTTTCACACCATAGCTATCAAACGGGCTTTATTTGAACACCAGGGTTGTGCAAAACCACTCTACTGTACATCCAAAACAAATAAGTCTTTCTGTGGCCTGTCGGTCAGGGACTCATTTGACGCAGCAAAAAGGCTGCAGATGGGAGGCTGAAAAAAATCACACACAGTGCGAATGGCTCTCGACCATGAGAATAGAGATGAAGCCGGGTTTTCATATCAAACTAATAAGAGTCATATGGAGAGAGAGAGCGAGGCATCGGCAGTCCACGCTGGGGATTGATGTGGAGAGCTGAGTGAAGAGATCGTGGCAGCGCTGTGTTTTTCTTGTGCTGTTGCGAAAACAGACACCGGGATTCAAGTGCAAGTAGCAGCCACTCCATAATGCGCGGTTTGAGGAAGCAAATGAGCAATATAACCACGAGTGACTACGAATGCTGACACCACCGATGCGAAGCCACAACAATCTGCGTTGTGTGCTTCACGTCCATTTGTCAGTGTACCCAGCAGTGGGAGTCGCGTTTTGAAATCAATCATGAGCTGATTGCGACGCGCGATAGCTTTTGAGTTCTTTTTGTAAACCCGCGATCTCTCTTCTTTTATGGAAAAACGACCTAAGAGCAACAACTAGAGTTCATCTTAAAGGGCATAAAGATGATTGAAGCCTCCATAAGATCACTTTTCACTGGGAACAGCTTGCCTAAGGGCCCCGTAGGCTTCAAGCAAAACCCTAATTTCCTTGCAAATCCCATACAACAATATTAGTTTTAAACCAGCAAAGCATTTTACGTCATCTCAGGGGAGCCATAGTGGCCAAGACTATAGGAAACAGAGTCACGGGAAGGACTTCACACTCGTGCCAAAAAAGACTGAGAGAACTGCGTGAGTTTCAGAGAACCTCGCTGAGTGGCAACTGAGTGTTTATTATAAAATAGTGTGCTTTAATTTGTGTTTGTGCCACTATTTTCCACATCTGAATATCAAACCATTATTGCCTCACTAAAATAACAATAGCATTTCTTTTCAACTGTCTTTCTCGCGGGGGAGAGGTGGGACAAAATATTGGTACGGCAGTAGAGTATCATATTTTGTTGTTTTTAGGAAAACGTGCAGGCACTCTCACCAGAGTCCAGTGGCAGTTTGAGTCATCAGAGTCACGACTTCCGAACTCCTTGTGGAGTAAACCTCTGTAGACCTCGGCTCGCTATATTATTTATAATTTACCCCTTACCCCTCCTTTTCAAGTGCCCCCTTGCCAGTCGGAACAGAGTAACAAGGGGCAGTGGTCGAAATCCCCCCCTATGAAACGGGACAAGCCTTCCAGACCCCCACGCTCCATCAGTTATCGTTTGTGGCGTTTAAGTAAAGACACGCCGTTCCAATATACCGTTTTCAGCTGTGGGGATTTCTCTTGCGTCACGGCGGCAATCCGGTTTGCTGTTTATCTGATCTGGACAGAAAACCACGGAGGATGCATTTTGTTCACAGCTTCACCGTCTCAATCAAGTCATCGGAAAGAGAAAAAAAAAAAACACTGCTTAATTTCGCTTGTTATATTTAAGGACCATAATATATTGAGACGACAAGAGTTCCCAAGTTGTAGTCCATGTTGTGTTTGTGTTAAACTGGCATTAAGGTACAACTGTATGCACTTTTTAGTACATAGTTCAGTAGTTTTACTGCACAATGCAGTGATTTAATTTAATACATGATTCCTTCTTTTAGCCATTTAGCGGTTATGTCGGATTGTCTTTCAATGTATCAAGTATCGTCATACCATCGTTGTTGGGGTCAATGTATCATGATTGTATCATGAGTTAATCTGTGATAACCTGCCTTCGCTGGAAGGGCAAATTAAAGACTTGAACTTGTTTTGACTCCAGTCAGAAGCTTGAGAAAGGCCCCAGTAACAGTGTTTTACAGATTTCTGCCGTTTTCTTACATTCTTCATCTTTTATCTGAGTATATTGCTATAGTACACACACATACAGACACATAAAGTCTCCTTGAGCAGGACTGTGTGTGTTGTGAAGGCTTTGTACTGCTAGAAAAGTTGCGCAGACCATCCACACCAATTTATTTTCTTTATTATATCCTCTTGCTTTTTGCTGATAGAGCAACCAAAGTTCCCCTCATGCATCATTAAAGCTTCATTTTAGCTTGTGATTAACATTGGTTTTGCTTCCAGCGAGCTCAGCAGTATTGAGTGTGGGGGGGGGGAAACCCCATTAACTGACTATATGTGATCTGTTGTCAGCCTGGATTTCACTACGACGGATATCTGTTGCATCACTCACACATTTTTGCGTGATGACTGATGTTTGGAAAGGAATACAAAAAGGCCAAGACAAAAGTGCAGGCTAATTGCTGTGTGGGATTAAAATAATAACTTTAGTAACTTCCTTACACTGAGGCAGAGGGTAAACTGGGATAAAGGAGGCTTACAGGCTCAAAAGAATTGGCCTCAGCAGATGCCAGAAGCCTGTTTGACCCTGTTAACTCTGGTTCTGTATTTAGTGGCAGACTTAAAGCACGCATGCACACATGCATTCTTACCCACATGAAAAAAATCCTCACTTGACCAAAGTATAATGCTGTTAAGTGCAACACAGATCCCACCGTGCATGCTAGCTAGCTAAACACTGGGTGTGTTAGAAATGTGTCTTCTGTGATAAATTCTCCCAGTAAATCCGAGGCTGTAGAGACGGCAGGTTTCGGTAGTTGACTTCACCAAGCCAAAGCCAGCGCTCTCCGTTGCTGCACATTCATTGGTCTTTGTGGAAGTCTCAGACTATGATTGACCATAATTCACTAACCTGGCTTATTGAAAGGCTGATGTAACTTCCTTTTTCACTCTCGGTGATCACATTCACAGTTGACCTTTTCTTGCCAGGGGGATCAATTCCAGAGGAATGGCGTTTTCTTACCTCACTAAAAATCCAAACATGAAGAGTTTAGATGATATTCAGCCAAAAGGGCAAAAAGGCAAACGGACAGACAGCCGATGCGGCCAATCAGAGATCCGCGTGGTGATTCATACACCTGCTCCGTCCAATAGTGAGGCGAACAAACGAGAGCCGGCCAGAGGATCCTGGATCGAGTTTAGCCTGAGGGGGCCAGGCGATGACTCAACAGCAGGTTGTTGAAGCAGAGTAAATCAAAGAGGACAAAGATTGCGCACCATAAACCACAAGAGCAGGTGCTTCAAAGATTTATTTCAGCAAATCTTCTCTGTTCTCCTCGATTTACTTGCTTTTTCAAACCCAAAACAAAATAAATTAGCAGCTGATTCTGACAGTCCCATGAAACATACGTTATAGCATATGCTGAACAGTGACGGCTAAATTAGACGCTGATTCACGTTATGTTAAGATGATTGATTGGGTTTTGATTTCAGTTTCAGCATGACTTGTTACCAGAAAAAGGCTGATAAAACCTGCATCAGTGGATTCTTACCACGTGGGGGCAGCGTTACAACCTGTAAACACAACATATACACATAAGAATGTTACGTTGCATCTATTTGCAAACTACTGACAGTTCACCCATCCAGTAGCCATTGAGCAACATCACATTCATTGAGAATCACGTTTCTGGCATCTGGCTAAAGGACTAATGTAAGTCCATAATTCAAGCTCGTTTTGTTCCCCACCATCTTTTACATGGGGTAAAAATTAAAAGGAATTGCACAGAAAAAGAAGGTATGCAAAGGGAAAAAAAAATTAACAACAAGGTAGTTGATGTATAGTCCAATTTGTGTGGCAAAAGTGTTCTTTTATGCACAAATTTTTGCACCACAACAAAAAATCTAATGGAAGATTTGGACTTGTTACAATCCTCAAAGTCATTGGTATTTTAATACACCATCTAATAGGTCTTTAAACCCTAAGGCAACAGCTTCATAGAAGTTATTATGAAAAAATAACATCTGTCTGACAGTTGTGTTAAACATGAGAAAAACAGGCTGATGTCAAGTGTGATATGCTTAATTGTGATCCACAAAATAAACCTACGCATAAACCTGTAATTAACATTTTAGTGATTGATTGAATTACAAGGGGAAGGAAATCTATTAGTGTTTGTTTTCAGGGGTGGACTCACAGTTCCATGCAACAGCGTTAAGGCTGGATTGCTTCCTGGACACTATCATCCAACAGCAGCTGTGTTTGTTTGGTGAATCACAAACAGGGTGTGTTGTGAATTGAACTCTCGCTGCCTCAGCTTCCTAACATCTTCATCCAGATGATGACTGCAGATGAAGAATTTTGGTTTTCTTGTGATCTCAGAACCTGTTCGGTGGATCAAAGTGGACGTGGAGGTGATGTGGCTTAATTTTCCCCCTTTTATGGCAGGTGATTGATCTCAGGAGTGTTTGTCTCAGGAGAGATTCTCTTTGAACACATGTTGGTGGGCGTTGCTGTCCGGCAGTGTTTTTGGAACAGTGTAGCATGATGTAGTAATGCTAAGTATAAAAAGAAAAAGAAAATCTGAATATTATGGCTCAGAGACTTGTTTTTTGAGGCTAACTTGGAAGACAGAGCGATGATCTCTATAATGAGTTGTGCATGAACTCAAGCAAACCTGCACAGTACTACAGCTCCGTGCGCCTGCGAGGCGATCTCAGGTCTCAATAAATCAACATAGTCTCTGGAACAAGGAACTGGATGTGCCATTTTGTGTTTTTTTCAGCCTTAATGTTATTTTTGTTGGTTTGTCTGTTGTTTCTATCAGCTATTGTATGTAGCAAAGTAACTGTGGAGGCTTGACATGTAGATGGATTCTGACACTAAGAAGCTTCATGGATCATTCAGACCTATACGTTAAAGGCTTGAGTGTTTCTTTACATTATATGTCATCATCATCAAGGTTTCATTAACTCTGAAACACTAATGTCAACAAATATCTTTTTCTTTACCATTTGCCTTTGACTGTGTCTGATTTCAACATTGTCAGTGGGACTATGGACCCCACCCTACTCCGCCTGTTATTGGATGGCTTCAATGCTTGACTCAAACTGTTAACTCACACAGTAGCTCTGGTGATGGCGGATTGCCACTGAGCAGCCCTGCTGCTGCTCTGCCACCTGGCCTGTCTGCTCTAACTAACGAGCCCGGAGACACTGCAGTGTGACAGCCAAAGTGGTTGGTGTGTTTACCGGGGCAACCACAGCTTGCAGAAAACAGCTGGAGTTCATCTTTCAAGGTGCACCCGGATCATTAGGTGTTTCGCAAATTCAGTTACAAAGCACTCAGGCTTTAAAAGTAAGTATACATTTTTCTTTCCTGTTATAAAAATCCTTTGCCACCCACACATTTAACTGGGAATTTTAATGGTAATCACAGAAGAAAAATAAAGGACAGCACTCCCATCAAACTGTTTATTCTTGCCACATGGACGTTTTGGGTAAGACGCCCTTCTTCATTGTGTATTCTGGCAAAATCACAGTAAAACTACACAGACGTGTAAATTACAGGTTATCCAAAACTGCACAACAGATATATCCCAATAGGGGGAGCTGAATCCTTTTGAAGGAGGGAAACGGACCACACAGGGTCTCATACAAACAAAACCAAGGGGTAATCACAGAGCTATAACCATTTTAGCAAAGTAGGTATTCCAGGTCCCAGGTGAAGTTCAGATCAGTTCAACTCTAATACTGGGAGAGTGAACACAGTTAAGTATTGATTTGTGTGTGACACATTTGACGAAAGACACAACCAGGCGTTCTCTGGTCTTCATTAAGACTGAGGTCATCATCTCTGGCTTGCAGTCCGGAAAGCAGGCAACCTTGTCCTTTCTGGGCAGAGGACTGATCCGACTTTGCTTGTGGGCAGGGTGTGAGAGAAGATGCTCGAAAAAAAAAAAAAAAAACAGAAACAGCTGTCTGAGGATTTCCTGTGTCAGGCCTCATGTTTGTCCTCAGGTTTTTTTTGCCAAAAAAACCCATAATACTTCAGTGATGATTTTATAAAGCATGAAAGTCCGAGTTTAATAGAGCAGCTGTCGACCAAGGTGGAGGTTATTGACCAAAACTGTATCAACTTCACACTTGGCACAGTGATTTCTTGAAAGCTTTCTTGTTGGCTTTCACAGAGGTCATATATTATATCCACCCTTAACATGTATTGTTTTGATTTCTGGTGTATTTATGGATGAGACGAGTGATTTAAGATTGTTTGTCTGATAATGTTGAAGTTTCAGCCGCCAAAAAAAATCCTCAACCTCAACGAATGCAACTTTTGTGGCTTGGTGCCATCGCTCCATTTATTGACTCTTTTATTACTGTACATCAGCAGTTATATTGAACTTTATAATACGGGATGTCCAAGATCTCTCTGCACTCACGAGTACTTTGGCTCGGAGTGAAAGCTCTCCTATTGGATTTGTCCGAAAGCAAAACAGTGACAGATTCATGTGTCTGAGAGCTTGGATCCATGCAGGCCACTTTCAACTAGGCCTGCACGATATGAGGAAAATCTGCAATGTGCGATAACACTGTTCAATATTGCGATGACGATATAACTTGTGATAAATAAACAAATATGCGCAATGATGGCAAGGTTTTAGATTTGCCGCTACTAGACGTCTGTGGTTTGGCTAGCGTTGGTTTTGAATTGTTCGTGTTGGTCTTTATGGTTGTATTGCAGGTGGTGATGGAAGTTGGTTGTGTTTCCTCTAGAAGTTGCAACAACTGCTTGGCATGTTTTACACAGAACCTGCGTTTGTAACACATCGTCTCTCCTGAATCCAAAATAAGTCCATATAGCAGAAGTGCTGTTTCTTTTCACCACAAGGTCTTCGTCGACCACATCGCTTTTCTCTCCTCCCTCAGCCATCATAACCTGGCAATCACCACCAAACCGATGCCGATTCATTTTGTCAGGGTAGCTAACGGCTAGCTGGGGCTTCATCTGATTGGCCCTTGTATCCAGGGCTCCGTCTGATAGGCTAAATGTTGGCATGCTCACGGTCCATGCATGGCGCATGTAAACGAAATTATTTTTCTTATTCATCGCGTGTCAGGCAGTCTTTTGCGATGTGTTTATCGCACATGTTCATATCGCGATGACGATGATAATTCAATTTATCGGGCAGTCCATACATTCAACATAACACATCCTCCTCGTTCACTGGATTCAGACCACAGTTTGAAACAAAGGGGACAACTCTGCTGATGTATTTCCCCCATTCTTAACTTTTAAAGGAAAAAAAGACAAAATCAAGATTGAATTTAGTTGAGATAACGTATGAGCTTTACGGTGCTTGACATGTTTTCTCCTTTGCAAACACAATTGTTCATATAGAGTACATAAATATTATGTCACTATGACGCACTGCACAAATGTGTATATTATAAGTGGACATGAAGTTAAAGAGGTGTAACTTTTTTGCCAGAACAAGTAAAAGTTTGACAGTTTCTATTAACAGACATCAGTCACTTCTGAGTCTGTGTCCAGAGTTAAAACTGAGGGTTACTCACACAATAGAGAACGTGTCTTTTTAATGTGATTGCTGGTGGAGGGATTGAGAGTCACACTGATGCAGATTGATTGTAGTGTTCTTTCTTCAGACTGAGGACAAATGCCGCAGTGGGTGATTAAATCCAGGCCCTTCGCTTGGACGCTTCTGGGGCGGATTTTCCGAGAGCAAGGGACTTGGCGCCGGGGATCCTGTGTATTTTCCACCCTGATCTCTGCTTGGCAGAGCCCTAAATAATAAAGCTCTTTTTACTGAGCTGCCCGGGGTTCCCTGTGTACAAACACAAGCCCTGCCCCCCCCCAACCTCTGCTGTTTTAACACAACCCTCCACCATGGGGGTTTACCTCACACCCTACTAAGCTCCCGTCCTGCAGTTGTCTGAAAGTCAGCCCCCGCTCTGCCACAGACTCATACACACACTGGTGTTGAGCCAATGTGGTCTTGAGGTAATTTTACTGGGACCAAAGTGCACAATGCAAGGCTTGATTAGTGAATACGGGAACAACTAACTAACATTGAAAACCAAAACTTGAGTAAAAAAAAGAAAAAGTCATGGAAAAAGCTCAAAAAGGGAAGAAGTGAAGCTCATTCAGGGGGTTTCATCATTCGTGCACACTGTACCTATACCTCTCTGCCATTCCACATATGTTTTTGTGTTTCGACTGTTATTTTTAATTGCATCATGGAGTGCGGCGGGGTGTGAGTCCAGTACGATCACGGAAATGTGGCGAGCGGTGATGAAACGTCCATTCATGCGGACACGCATGGATGTGTGTTTATTTAACTACTGTGCAGGTTAATCTGGGTCCTCAAAGCCTGGTGCTGTGTGTTAGTGCCAAGGCTCACAAACCTTCCGCGCTCTGATCGGCCTGCCAGCTTTGAAACCTGAGGCATCCAGAGAAACCTCCTCCGAAAAGAGAGACAGCTATGACCCGGGCCACTCCTGCTCAGAAGACAAATTTAAAGGTAAATCAAGGTAAATAAATGAAAATGGATACCTTGCTTTTCATTTAAAAGAAATGGTCCGTGTGTTCCACAGTAGTGTTGGTCATTGCAATGTGTCCCTCTGGTAGCACCTTTACCTCCACATGCCCATAAACATAAGACATTTAATGGAAATCCAGTCTCCGAGCGACTGAGTAGGCGGAGGACTGCGCTCCGAAAGCCAAAACAGTAGCTCTACAGCGGGGGAAAAATTAAGTGATTTTTCCATTTTTACCGGCTGAGCCATTTTTCCCTGTGAACAATAAAACGAGAACAACACATAAGCCTCGGGGGAACACTGGAAGAAATTAGTCCCCAAGTAGCAGTAGCTAATCAACACGACCACAATACACATCGCGACGCCCTTTCTGCGCTAACCGAAACTGAAGGCGAGCGTGGCACCCAAAGTTCTCTGTGCTGTCATCATGGTAGACCACATTAAGCGCACCATGACATAAAGTTATTCCAAAATCTCAGATAATTAAAGACGAGGGACGTTTAACGACCTTGCGAGAGAAACGATTTAATGAAGGTCAAAGTAGTTTTGACGAGGGCAGTCTTCATAAAAATCTGAAACATCTTTATGAGGCTGACGTGTGATTTACAGGAAGCTGCGCCGGTTTGTGCACCAGAAAAGGAGCGCTGTCTTCCTCCGGTCGACTTTTTCCAGATCTTTTATAATTTTCTGCACCACCTCAAATATCCAAAAAGACCGAACAGACAAATATGAAATCCTAGAGGAGGCCACACATAGACACACGTTAAAAAAACAACAACAACAAAAAAACATGAATGCCTTTATCTTCCCTGCGGAGTGAGGAGGAAGAAAACACTGGTACCAAGCACAGCTCCTCTGGCGCCGAGCCAGCGCTGAATATCAAGATTCAGTTTACAGTTTGACTTCATAGCAGCACCTCCCTTCTCTGCACTCCATCTGTGAGTGAGTTATATTCCTCCAGAATGTGCATGGATGAGGTGCCGGTTCAGCGGCCACTCCAAAATACACCGAGCAGCCATCTGCGTATGACACAGTCCTCGCCGCACCTACTTGTGTTTCACTCTCAGCCCTAGTAATACTTTCATCTCCTCGCTTTCAAGTATTTTGTTCTGCGCAGTTGTTTTTTGATATCCTCCTTGTCAGCTGGACCCTCTCTCTCCTGTTTCTGTTTTCATCATCTCTTATAATGCTACGAGGCTTTATCTCTTTCTCTTATTCCCGCCTGCGCGTCTGCACTCTTTACTACTGTGTGCCGTACGTGGCCAGCAGCATCAATCTCCGTTGCTGTTTGAACAGTCAACA
Organism: Spondyliosoma cantharus; assembly: GCA_900302685.1. Classification (NCBI taxonomy): domain Eukaryota; kingdom Metazoa; phylum Chordata; class Actinopteri; order Spariformes; family Sparidae; genus Spondyliosoma; species Spondyliosoma cantharus. Next base: position 90,778 of record OMLP01045647.1, read on the forward strand.
CAAACAGGAGGCACCGCGTCACGCTGGGTTTCGCGTCGGCCTCCTCCCTCCCCACATTTCTGCTTCCAGTTCATGCTTTATGGCTCTGATGGCTATCTGCACTCCTACACTGACTAGTGTTGTTTTTGGAAAATTGATGGTCAATTTGTGATTAATGAGTGATTGTGAGAAGGCCCTACAATCTAGTCCCGGTGGCCATTGTGTGTTTCCTCAAACCACGGATATCCAGTGGCGGACCGGTGATGTTTGAGGGGCAGGGGTGAAGAAAATAAAAAGGGCACCACATGTATGCGGGGGGGTTTCAGTGTGTTTTTGCACACTGGGGGGCACCGTTTCTTCTTTCATCTACCATAGGGTGCTATGGGTGCTATCTAAGAGTGCACGTTTGCTGTGTTTTTTTGAAAATGGTGCCACCAGGGGGGTTGATCGCCCCCTGCACCACTCTGTGCACCACCAGTGTACGTATCATATAAACATTTCCACAAGAAATGTCATGTTACATTGAGATTACATATATGTGAGCTGACTTTCTTATCAGGACGAGGAGGGTGTGCCAAGGGATCGGAGAGATAGGCAAGATGGCTGCCAAGCATGAAACCACTGTTTCAGATCCCTGTCGCTTCCCGTCTCAAACGACAAAACCAAGAAATGTTAGCGACCATCCGGGCATTTTGTAGCTCTCTTTGTGGCAGCAAAATAAGGTATTTTTCCAACAAGATGTTGTCAGGAAAATTTTCCAGCTGTGTTTGTAGGAACAAAACTGGTATTTTCAGCCAAGACATGACCTTTTCCTAACTCTGACCAAGTGTTTTTGTTTGTGCCGAAACCTAACCAGCATGTCCACATTCAGTGCCAACATTTATTCTGGCGACGCGGTCGGACACAAACAACGTACGACTGATTGCACAATGCTGTCTCCCTCACCATCTCCATACAAACTAAATATAGTGATTGGGATTTTAGCCGTGTACTTTTTGGGTTTGTGGGTGCAGGATGGGTCATTGTGCGGATTGTTGATAGCATCTGTGACGTGCCAGCAGGCAGATACGATCTGCCGCCCTCAGGGCAATGACGTGTGTGACCATCATGCCACAGCGTTAAAGAATAGATCATAATGTGGTGACTCCTCACAGAGGAGTATTCAGTGTTGGTGCTCACGGCCTGGAAGCCATGAGATTGAGATACACCATCCGCCAGCCTGTGGTCATTCTGGTCATACTGGTGATCTGCAACTTTACCATTCCTGCAAGGATGTATGGAGAGGGTGATGTAGATGTATAGTGTTAGAGGATAGTGTGAAATGCCATACAGTTTAGACAGAGATGGTGTCCTTAAAAAGAAAAGTTTGGCATTTTGGGAACTCCGACTCATTGATTTCTTGCCCAGAGTTAAATAAAAAGATTGATATTACTCTGTGGAACCTGAGGCAAGGTGCAATTACCTTAGCTTAGCTTATTTGAGTTTATCTGAGCTTAGCTAAATTTAGCTTAGTTTAGTTGAGCTTAGTCTAACGACTGGAGGGGGGAATGGCTAGGCAGGAAAAAAAGGAGTGTAAAAATAAAACATTTTCAGACATTTAAAACCCACTAGGAGTCTCTCAATCAAAACAAAACTGACCAAAACATGTAAGTAGCACGGGATCATGGGATTCATTTTCAATTGAATCAAATTTTTAATTGAACAAATCCTGCTGCCAAGGAAACGGACAAGGTAAAGTTTAAAGTTTTATTCACGCTACATTTAGTCATGTTCGCCGGCTACCCTCTTCACTGTCAGACGCATCATCTGGTGTTTTTCCCGGAAGTTATAGTGACAGGTGACCCAATGAATCACACTGTTACCCTGAATAAAATGACATATTCACAACTCAGAAAATTAAGTTGTTAGACATTTTTTAATGCAGAAATGTTACATAGTGGATCTTTAAATCAGCTCTTTGATTTCCAAAAGGTTAAGGAGGCTAAGTTGCAACCCGTATTTATTTGTTTGTTGGTTTGTCAACAGGATTACACAAAAACTACAGAAGAGATTTCCAAGAAACTTTGAATGGAGGACAGATCTCGGCTCGGAATAGACCCCATCAACTTTTGGTGCAGATCCAGATAAAGGGAACGATTCCAGGAATTCACTTTACTTTAACATTGCGAGACAGGGTGTTTTTTTTTGACATATGCAGTAATTCCTCATGGAATGTAGCATGCAGCTTGATGTTAAAAAGACGTATTTATCTGACTGTCTGGCCATGGCGGAGGTATGTGCTCTACTGTGTGCCATTCTAGTTTTATACATAAACAGGTTTTCGGTTGGATTTCTAGGAAACACATCATCTTGTACAGTGAATCAGAGATGAATTCATACGCTGAATTTTCATAAACAAGCCATCTATTGAAACAAATGTTAGGAAGTCAGAAATAATCCTCATCCTACGCAGACCTGATTTTATCTGCACTAAGGGACACTAGTTGGGTTGTAAACCAAGAAAAAAAAAAGGAATCAGGGAGCCAGAGAAATGACAACAAACAAGCAAAAGCTCTTAGTAACATCCAAGTGACCTAACGTTTTTTTGCATGTACAGTAAGTTCTTCCAAGCGGCTCTGAAATGTCATATGTATACAAGGGGCCTTATTCAAACAGCCATCTCTACATGTGGGTGGGCAGGCCGTCACTGAGCCTGAGCTCACGCCCTGCTCGTCCTCGTCCTTCGGTGACCTTCCTGTCTACAGTTCATATATTCCACATTAATGAAATGTCATAAAAAGAAGGGAAGCTGTTGTTGGGTATAAATAGTGTTGACACAACAAATGACTAAAAAAGGGGCAGTGTTGCTTGGGAATGATGTCAGCCTGTCACAGAAATCTCTCCCTCTGTCAAATTGCAATGTTCTCATTTTCTTACTTCTTTCCAGAACTACAGTGCTAAAATAATAAAAGTAGCATTTTAAAGATGGTCTTTATTGGTTTACTGGCAGTTGCTGCTGTGAAGCCGTTAGAATGAGGTTAGATAAGAGTAAAGAGAGTCGTGGTTTTATGTCATCCTCTCAGCTGGGTTTTGCATCAATGGATAGTATTTCCACAGATCTATGTGATAATGAACCCGAGGTACCGGGGAAAAAACTTCTGACAGAGACTTTAACAACCAATCTATGCCAGGGATCAGTCATTAGCTAACTAGAGAACAATGAGATCATCAGAGAATCAGTCAAATGGGAGCTGCTCTCCGAGTACTGGCCTCAAGTCAGGATGATCTCATAACGGAGCCGCTCAGAGGCAAATTTATCTCTATTTATGCCAGTGAGATGTTAAATGTGGTCATCTATTCAGACTTTAGATCAGCAGATCTCAGCTTTGCTCAGGCGCCTCTGTGGCCTGAAGTCGATTACAGAGCAATTAACGGCACACCGAGAGCAGAAACTATATCAACAATGGTGTTTTAATTATGTTTCTCGCTCTCCTCCTCACTTGAATCCTTCTGGGCCTTCTGGTTCATTTGAGGTGTGTGTGTGTGTAACAATGCTGCCACCGTGTGGCCAAGAGGAGAACACACAGTCCTATATTTATTTATTTATGTATTGTTTAAATAAAATTATGACAACCGTGAAATAAAAAAATGACAAACTAATATCTTGCTAATAAAACACATATAATATTAATTCAGTGCAGATGTCACACCTTGTCAACCTTTTGTTTATCAGTTCCTCTGGTTGCGTTTTCACAATTCATTGAGGGTGATCTGTCTTCTAGTACACTTTTTAAGTTTTCTACTTTCTGACACTCCGTGTGTCCTTTCAATCACTGTAGAAATCGTGATTACATCGTCATCAGAATTCATTTGGCCATGATGATGATCGTGTATCATGACAGCTCTGATGTGATGCACATTTTGTTTCCTTTTTCTCATTTGGTACCCAGTTCAGCTGTCAGGGTGTATTAAAGTGTGAGAACGTTTATTACATTTTGATGAAGAGAAACTAAAAACATTTTTTTTTTTTTTTTTTTTAAAAAAACAAAAAAAAAAGGGGAAAAAAAAAAAA
>OMLP01045647.1:94827-104952 GCA_900302685.1 Spondyliosoma cantharus
AAAAAAAATTTAAAAAAAAAAAAAAAAAAAAAAAGCAAAACAATAATGGGAAACAAAAAAAACGTGACAAAACTCAGGAAGAATCGAAGAGTATGGATGAACTGACAGACAAGAGATTTCTGTTCATCAAGGTGGAGAAAACTGTATTCATTTCTTGTTTTGCTTATTTGTATCCTTTTGTTCTTTTTTGCTTTTTGTGAAATAATAAAAAAAAAGACTTGAAGAGTCCTGCTAGCAACTTGTCATACATCTACAACCCATGCGAGCAGACACTGCTTTTTTTCATGAGTGGTTTTGGTTTTGTGCACTTTTTAAGCTCATTATATATTTTTTTATTTTGAAAAACAGCTGGTAACTACATCTGCCAGAGAGAGGAAGCAGAATAAAAAGTACATTATTTTAATATAGAATGTAGTGAAATAGAAGTATAAGGTCACAAAAATGGAAGTACTCAAGAGACGGACATTAAAAGTGCAGACGACTGTAATTATTTTAATGTCGTAGTCAGACGATTTACTATTTACATTTATACTTGTATTTTTGGCCTTGAGAGGGTGTTGCCTGTTGACTTTGGCATAGCAGCCTTTCATTTTTGTTGGGCTGCATCTTTATTGTTTACTCTTTTAAAGCAACATTATGTAGAAATTGGCATTTTGAGCGATTTGGCGCCCCCCCCCGTTTCTGATTGCAACTCCACTGTCATATTTACAAATCTTAAGGTAAAAACGGTTTCACGACGTTGCTTTAAACACAATACTTGAGTAAAGTTACCTTTCATCACGACACTATAAACTATTTCATGAAAGCTAGTTTCATGAAGGTCAGAAGATGCAAAACATCATACTTTTATACTTCTAGGCTGCTACACTTTTACTTGATCATGGCAGTCTGTAGTTTCTTTTTGTTGGGCTGCACCTTGATTCTATAATTGACCCCCATCAGCTGCCACGAGTGTGTGCTAGTTGTCCTGGGGTCCAACAACCACATAGAATACAAGTATGAAATGGGTCAATATCAACAAGAACAAAATACGCATGATAATCCAAGCATAGTTTAGATATGAAATAACAAAACAAAAAAAAACAAAAAAAAGACACAAGACACACTGTAAACTGTGTAATAAAGTGAAATGACTAAAACAACATCTGCTCGCTGGTTCGTTTTCTGGGAAAAAAACCCCCAGAAAAACAGAGGAGCGGTTTGTCTCCTCCCACAGCGCCTGCATGCGACTGAATCTTCCGATCGCGTCATGCTGTGATAACAGCAGACAGATAACTGAAGCGTGGGCCCAGATTTGACCTGCTGAAAGACTGCAACGTACTTATCTTAGAAAACGTGTCTGAAACTGTAAATCAGCGACATCTGCTCCGCGATAACAGAGCGACAAACTGTCACGGTCAGGATGCTACGATGATGCACTGATATGTCTCCGATTCCTCGTCTTGTTTTGGGTGTTGTTGCATCTGGACTGATTCGGTTACGGTTTTACATAATCTATGGCTTTCGCGCAAGTTGTTGCAGCGTGAGGTACACGGTGCTGTGAAAACACGACACCAAGTGAAGGAGAGAAACTTTACAAAACAGTTTTATTTCATGTTAAATACCACAAACTCCGTTACGACATTACACCAATGTGCGTCATCAGTATCTGACCCCTTCATGCTGACTGCCGTGGATTAGAAACCCTTTAACATGCTGATGTATAAATTATTTCAACCTCCCACCCAAATCACTCATAAATACAGTTTATTTACATGGTTAACTTTCGTATGAGATAACATAATTAGTGTCACTTAATTATGACAAATGTTACTATGTATACTGTACACAATCATCTGTACACTTTTTTTGAAAAAGACAGACGAGGGACAAAACTAACGTTTCACAGATTTGTCATGCGGTTTCAGTGAGAGCACTTCATTTACACGAACATACAAAAATATTTCTCAGCAGTGAATCATCGAACTCAAAATCGTGCATTTGACATTTTATTTTATTCAGAATCTCAGCTTTACTTTTTTTATATAAATACTTAATACAACACTGTACATCTAACGCTTCCTAGGAAGACTTCCTGATGGTGTCGCTCCACCTCATCGTGTTACACTACAACAGGGTGGAGACGGCGGTCGCTTTCGAGGCTTTTAAGGTTAGTGTGCTGGTCTAAAGCCTGGCTTCAGCGACGAAGGAAGGTGCAGCCAGGCTTCCATCGGGGCTGTCGGAGGGTCCCTATCGATCGAAACAGGCATGTTAATTCAGCGGTAACGCAGGAGCTGTAGATCCGTTGAGCTTCATCCTAAAGAGAATATAAATCTAACACAAGCACAACTAGCACAATTCAAGCAGGTTCAAAACATACATGTTCCTCTTTGCATTCACTACCAAACATATTTTTCCTGAAATAAGAAATGTTTGTCTCAGACCCCCAGTGGTAACTTCCCTTGTCATAACTGTGCACACTGCTATTCTGTGATTGAAGGGGAATCGTTTCAACCATCCAAGGTCAGGTGTCGACGTTAAGGTTGAGGGTAACACTGAATATGTGGTTAAAATATCCGTGTAATATTGGAGGTAAAACAAAACACGAGCTAAAAACTACAATCCGTGAGTGGATTATTTCGGCACTTCCACAGTCATAATCATGGTGTGAGTGGACTTCATTATGTGGGCACTGAGGTGGTGAGGATGCCTCGGAGAAGGAGTGAACCTCCTCCAGAGAGAAGCATGTTGGATGGACTTCCTGGACACTCTGATCCCCTGAGGGAATGAACGCGGAGATTTCATTTGCTTGTTTCTCGATATATAAATATGTGCTATTTTGTTTCTAAGAATAAACAGTTTAATGGGAGTTAAACATGAAAACATGTTGCCACAGTGTCACGAGAGCTTAATCATGGACATTTTTAGTATTAAAAAAAAAACTTGCTGGACACACATACTGTATTCCAGTGAGAAAGGGCAACTCTACTCCGCATAGGAAAATAAATGACAGACGTTTTATCAGAACCGTCCCAACGAGGAGACCGAAGCCCACCTCCCGTCAGTGACGCTAGCCCTAAAAATAAGAAAGTCGGTGCTCACGATTAGAGCACGGATGCACTCAGCAGGATTTTTAAATACACTGCAATGTCACGATTTATCCAGAATATACAAGACACAGCTTCATTCATTACACACTGTGTCCATACAGGATTTAATCTAATATTTAGCAGCCAAATAGGATCGTTAAAAAGAGACTCCGCACTTGTTAAAACATTTTTCTAGCTTAAAAACGTGATGTATTTTCCATCCAAAGCCTGACAAATGTTGCCACCCAACAGCCTTTCGACACACACGAATAGCGTGAGCTGTCTCACCATAAAAACAGGCTTTTCATCCTGCAGTTTCAGCGCAAAACCAGCCACCGCCTTCACAAAATGTGACCTCTGACCGGCTCTCTGCAGCTAATTTCTATTTCTGTACTCGTTGCCAGCTGAGAGGTTTCCCTTTCGTGCACGATTTCAGATGACTTTTCTCATTAGCTCCCGACCACTTAATGTTTGTTTTCTACCCAGAAACGCCGTCAGCACCAGGGACCCTAAAACCGGGGCAGCTAAATGGAATTCGGCCGACATCAACGTCATTATTTACACCTGTGCTTTTACGCGTCAAAATGTCTTCTACGTCTTCCCGCTTGTAGCATATGGATACGTTACAAACCAATATATGAATAAATAATAAGCTGCGGTTCTAAAATCAAGCCAGACAGCGATGTAATGGCTCTGCGGCAAAAACATTATATGGTTATTATAAAATGCACGTCAGGTGCACGGGCTGTGGTGGGATGAATTATTACCTGAGCTCACCGAAGTTATGTAAGTTACAATAGAGTTGGAGAAAATCACAATCTCAAAAGAGGCTCGGGGAATTTCGTGAATATTTTCCAGAGAAAAAGAAAGAGGCAGTTTGAACAGTGACAGGTGGAAACAGGGTGTGCAGCAGGTGCTGGTGATGATTGGCAGTGTGTGCTGATTGCTCAGTGCTCCTACCTTTGTGCGTCTGCGTGTCGCGCTAAGATTTGAGCAGATTTGTTTTTGTGGAAGCAGAAAGTTTTTTGTGTTTTTTGATCAGGCCTGAGAGGGGGGAGTCTGTGCCTTGGAGATTAGCGCCGTGGCTCCGTAGTCCTCACCCAACTTCTGCCTCGCCGCCTAAAACAACAGCTACTGATCACTTCTCATTCAGTGTTTATAAGGGGCATGGGTCTCCAGTGTGGGGTTGAGCTGCTGCGATGTATATGTTGTATTTTAGAAGTGATGAAAGTCACTTGACATTTTCTAAATTAAAACCAGCTTGGATTTCTAGGATGGAAGAAATACAATTTTTAGGTTTCAGAGTGAGAGTTAGACGAGATAACTGATATCACAGTGTTGTAAATGGATTTGGACATCTTAAAGTTTTGAATTTGTGCGAGCATATGGCTATTTTTCTGGAGACGCTACATTCCAGTGTAGACTTGACGCATCAAACTCACAAAAGAATCAGAAGAAGAGCAGGAGGGAGACGGATAATATCTGTAGCAGCACTTTACTTTTTGACTGCACTGGGAGTCTTGTAAGCTCACGGTGTCTTTAGCAGGTGGTCGCTGCTAGGCGTCGGCATCTAGAAGCCACCTAGGCTAACAATTTAGCATTCACCATTTTATTTCTTTTATTTATTTAGCAACATAATACAGGAAATTTAAAGGGAAAAAAAAGATGAGGCCACTGGAAATATCAACATTTTCCTCAAACATACCGTCGACTTAAAATTAACCTCCATGGCCTCTTTCTGAAAATGCTACCGAACACGTCGCGTCATGAACTCAGGTTGGAAAAAAATTCAACTTACGCTTTCGTCATATGAACTCTTCTTGTGAGTATGACAAACACGCGACCCGTAAGGGCAGCGTAAAAAACACTTTCACGCCTGTCGGTTGAACATAAAGCTACTGCCAGGAGCCAGTTAGCTTAGCTTAGCTTAGCTCAGCTCCCGGCTAAACCATAGCTTAGCATGCAAATCCGAATGTATTTATTTTATCATCAAGTATTTATGCGGATTTAACGAAACAAGTTACAATGAGTTAATTGGTGCACTTTGATGCTTTCGAACGAGCCAGGCTAGCCGTTGCCCCCGTTTTTTATTCTTAATGCTAAGCTAAGCTAATCACATCGTATCTAACGGGCAGATGAGAGAATGGTATCGGTTGTCTCGTCTAACTCTCCACCAGAATGTGAATTTGTGAACCAATTTTTTTTTTGTCTGTTAGATGTGAGGCATCTGACTGTTCCTGTTCATCAGCAGCTTCACCACAGAGCTCGGAGACCCACCCAGGCATCAATAATCAATCATTTATCCACAGAGATGTCGCCTCCTTGCAGCAGTATTGCTTTGATTGCTTTTGCGTCATAAGTTTGTTGTTGTTTTTTTTTTTACACCTTCAATTTGGCTCAATGTGTATTTTTCAGACATTTTTTTCAGTTTCTTTTTCAAGCAACCGACTCAAAGCAACCTGCTACCAAAGGTCGACAAGTTACACAGCAGTGAAATAAAAAAAAAATACAAAAAAAAAGCCTTATGACAGAAAATAAGATAACATGCTTTAAGAAATCACAGCAATAAAAGATTTCCTGTTGACAACATCCAGACAAATCCGATTAGCTACTGAGATATTTGTGAGTTCATACATTTCTTAACACGTAAGCATGCGCGAGCAGATACACGCAAACGTGCAGCTGCGACAGAGCAGCAGCAGCATCGGGTTAAAAGACAATGAAGCGGAAAACTGGTGCAGACAAGCAGCGACTCAAGGCAACAGCAAAAAATAGGCACGATGGGGAGCAGAGTGAGTTATTCCTGGAGCAGCACAAGTCGCACATGGGACTGACTGATGACAAACAAATAACACATGGGCCTTTTTCACAACAGACATTTTGCCTTGTCACTGAAGGAAAACACATGTGTCACAAATAACACTGACAATGGATTTGTTCTGTTCATTAGTCTGAGTAAGCTGTGACAGAACCCTGAAACTGAAGCAGCTAAATGGAATCCAGCCGACGTGGATTTAATCATTTACACCTGGGCTTTTTCCCGCTGCGACGCGTCAGATTGTCCTCTGTGAAAAAGGCCATAATTTGCTCCAACCACTAGAGTACATGCCCAGCAATCCAAGCTTAACTTAGTTTACTGGAGTTTTAACACTTACTGCTTCTTCTACCAACTGGTTTGCCTTTTGTCTCCGCAGGTCAGACTTTATCAAACCTGCAGGGAAACAAAGACTGGATGAGATGGTGCCACCACCAACTTCTTTCACACGGTGAAAAGTATTTCGAGTCCAACCTACTGCTGTAAATACATTGAAAAGGTAGATTCATGTCGTTTCATTTATTTAAAAAGAGACATTTTTAACTCGACAACGAATACGTATGCGAAAATACAGACAGAGCAAAATAAGACTGTAATACAATACACTGAAACGCCACGAAACAAGCAGCACCAGATCATTCATGAAAAACAAAAAACGGCTTCATTTTGAGTATAAAATGTTAAAGTTTTAGGTCTGCAGGAGACAAATTCCATGCGTTGATCCGCTGAACGAAAAAATCGGTTTCTCCGAATGGGGATTTACCTTGACCTGTCAAGAACTGGCCTCCATTTTGTGTCTCTGTTCGAGAATTAACAGAGAGTATCTCTGCAACTGCAAGGTCTATTTGAATGATCAAGGAATCATAATAAGAGGAACGCTTGAAATATTTTGTTCAGATGTGTAAGTGTAAGTATATGTGTCACACAGCGTAAATAAAAGATTTTAAGATTAATTTATTTTTCTGCCAACTTATATGCTCATGAAGTGAATCACAACAAAATTAGAGAGGCTTTAGTGCAGAATACTCCAAATGTGGCACCATCTGTGCCCTTTAAAATTTCTCAGGTACCAAACAAAACATTTAAATTATATGTTACCAACTGGGGTCTGTTCAGGCGCCACAGGTTAACAATCCCAGCTGAACCCAAAGATTGAGAAATAAGAGTGTGTGACTGACATGATGTAGTTAAGGTGTCTGTCCAGTAGATGGCTCTTGTGCACAGACACAACTGCGGCTCTTTTTGAGTATAATGCACCTTTTAAAGTATTTGCCAAGACTGTGTGGCAACAAATTGCAAATCTTAAGAAAATACAGTAAGTGGAACACAAGTCATCCGTCCTCACTGACCCTCAGCTTGATTTTAATTTAATCATTAAACTCAATTGCCAACCAGAAAACAAATTATAACCTTTGTAACCGAGAGCAGATGCTTCACGTGCATTTTGACTGCAGCTTCACATAGGGACTCTGCGGTACATGACGCATCAATAGAAGCAGGAGTCTCTCTTGCGGGTTTTCTCTCGCAAGAGCTGTTCATTTTCCTTTACTTAACGGGCATGATGCCCACGACAAGAAGTCCACTCATACGTCTAAATGCTGAGTGAGTTACAGGAGACGGTGAGTCAGTCCGCCGACCTTTATGAGCAGAAAAGTCTCATTAGACAGTCTCGCAGTGTTTTCCTAGCGTGCAACAAAGTTTAGCGCTCCAGTGGCTAAAGCATTTCCAAAAAGTTATACATTGCTCATGAACCCTCCAATGGGCCGTGCAAATGGACCTAAAGTGGCTTGAAGTTTCACATTTAACACCTGAAAACAGACTGCTCCTGTGCACGGAGTTTGGCAGTGCGTCCATGCTGCAAAAACTTTCCATTACTCAGTCGATGGACAACAAACTGTTTACCCCCTCCTCCCCGGCTTGTTTTTCAGAGAAACTTTTATAGAGTCAGGAGGTCAGAACAAGAGAGATGTCTGCGGTCGCACACTGTCTTTCCGCAAACTTCACGCAGCCTTCTGTTTCTATTTAGCCGTTTTAAAAGGAACAATTTAAGGAAATGAGAAAAAAAGGTTTTCTAAGAACTCTGAACCCTCAGCTGCTCCCAGGATCAAATGGCTTCCTGTAAAGGAGGCGGCTGAATTCTTTGATAAGCACACGCGACGACAAAAACACATTTGTCATTGTGTCGGAAATCATAACAACCAAACCCGATAAAAAAAAAAAAAAAAAAAACAGTCCTTCGAGGTTACAAGCCAACCGCCGTCTCCATTCTTGGAATCCGACATTTTTCCCACAGGAACGTTAAATAAACTCATAACAGAAAACTGTGACAAACGCGATTCTTGTGTATTGCCGCGCGCCACATAAAACCAGTAGCTCGATATGACTCCACGACCGCTCGTGTTTTCGGGTCCTACCTGTCATTATTGTGCCGATTAGAAGAAAGACACACAGGAAGATGTTTCCTGCCAGCGTGCCAAAGTGGTCGATGATCTTCCCCTGGCAGATGGTGAATATAATGCCAAACACCTGTGAATGCAGCACATGCAGGAGCGTCAGGAACAAAGCTGGTGGGTTTGCAGCGTCGACAACAACAACAACACAAAATGCAAAACAAGTGTGCTTCTCATAGCGTGTGCATTTGCTTAACTTTGGTATCAAATTCTAGCACATTAGTGTCATTAACAAGATATACATTTCAGGTTTATATGAAGTTTCATGTCTGTCAGGAGATGATAATTTAGGATATTCACATAATGCATCTGTTCAACCAGACAACCCTTGTGTTGTTAGAGTTATTGTAGCTGATAATAAAACTGATATTTATGTAATAATGTAAGACTTTGACTGTTTGAGATTGGGGATCGTACTGTGAAAATCTCACACTGTTGCAACCCTAATCATACATTTCCCGCAGCCAGAAACTGCTGCATTCAAGGGAATTGTGCAGAGACACAAACTGCAGCCAGCTATCCAAGGATCTGTTTGTAATTACTGCGTACTGTAGACAAAGATCTGCTCTTGCAAGTATTGTGTTTGTCTTGTCTCATGCTTGAAGTTTGCATGTTGCAAATGTGGTGAAACAGGTTCGAAGTGTAAAATGAACAAACGTATCTACGTCTATGACTTTCTGCTGCATTTTAGCACATTTCACTGATCCTCCAGACCATTATTGTTTGAGCTTTGTATTGTTTTACTACACGTGCACCGGCATCGATACTGAGTAAAAGAGGGTGAATGACCCATTTGTTCTCATCCTACCTTCTGTCCTGACATGCTGGGCTTTTCTACACTCATCATCATGTAGTCAGTGAATCTACAGGCCACTGAGGGTCTGTCCACACGTACGTGGGTATTTCTTAAAAAAAAAAAAAACGCACGTTTGTCAGTGTTTGTAGCATCATTGACGAAGTAAGCTCAGAGTATTTGTTACAATAGTGGAGTATTTAAAGTGGCAATCCCGAAAATTCTGTGGAAGCGGCAATTGTAGGTGTATTTTTGGACCTCACTGCTTCACAGAGATTTTTTTTTTTTAAGTTTCATCGCCTGCTGTAATCGGTCTTTTTCTTTGTTTGTTCGGCCATGAGTGTTACCAGTAACGTTAACCGTCGCTGGCAGAGACCAGGACAAACAAAACTGTTATGTCGCATGCAAACCACCTGCTCTCTCTGGCCGACCAATCACTGCCGGGCGATCGCGTCTCTAGCTGTGCGCCGCTTGTGATATTTTACGGGAAAGTCGCCCCTGACGCCGAGTGTACATCGTTGGTATTACAGCGAATGCAAGGGCTTTAATCAGTGGGCTCAATCAGCAGTGTGTCACTTCATTCGGCGAAAGACGGCGGATGTTATATTGTTTGTATTCAGAAAGACACGCGCGGACACTGATAATGAAATAATGGAAAACAGAGATAAAAAAAACGGCTGCTTACAAAGCTTTGCTGACAGATTACCCGAGAAGATAAGAGCAGAGCGAGAGCAGGCGGAGAGCGGTTACGTTTTCTGCAGCTTAGCAACCGACCACAATGCGCAATCTGCTTACAACAGCATGCGCACGCCTGCCGTACGCGAATGGCCACTTGTTGTGCTTTTTCCAGGCGTGTCGTTTTCCAAAAATACCCGTCTAAGTGTGGACTAGGCGTGAGATGTACCTGTGCTGAACAGTTGAGGAGTCCTGATGAGGTTCCCTCTGACTCAGGGTAGGTCAGCTCAACCGCAAACTCAAAGCCCAGCGGCAGGTAGCCCG
>OMLP01045647.1:105055-117925 GCA_900302685.1 Spondyliosoma cantharus
GGGCAGGAAGAAAAACATCAACATCCGTAACTAAACCATAAGCTTCCTGGTACTTATTTGATATCAAACAAACGGTCATGTATGTGACTAACTGACATTGGTGATATACAGGAACAGCAGGTTTCCAAAGCACGTCGTCCTTCCACTGAAGTGACAACAAATGAAACTCTGTTACGATGCTCCTGCATGGCAACAGCAGCCTATAAACACGCTCTGATAAGAGCGGACAGCAGTAATCTCCCTTTTTTATTTGTTACACGTGACGTTTAAAATCCAGCAAGAGTCTATTTAGGGATTTGCTACTGATACAAAAAGAAATAGAAATCGTTCGAAGAAAAAAATATTGTACAAGGTGGGGAAAACCTGATCAGTTGAATACCAGGAGTTGTGGAGCGGACTGTGGAGCCGTGTGCCGTTAAAATATTAAGCTTTCTGTGTGCTGTTTCACAACCGAGCCTGAGTCACATGTCGAGCGAGCCGTGTCCACTGTCTGGCATGCGCGTGTGCATGAATGGCATACTATGTAGGTGTGCCTTCACAGGACGGGCGAACACAATCTGGAGGACCGATCTGTGCCGCCGAAGAGGTGTAATGATTTCACACCAGCCACATAAAGGTTAAAACTGGATGTACAAGTACTTCTGGGTCGGGCTAAAAGAAAAGAAAAACACATGTGAAGCCTTCGGGATCATTGTAGAAGTTAACCGTTTAATAACTGTGAGTACCAATACCGGGTCCATATGTGCAAAGGCAAATCTTTACCATAGGTCTGACTGCAGGGGTGTGTATGTTTAACAAGCACGGCTGCAAATGTCAACAGAAAGTTTGCACTAGAAATTACCATAACGGAATTCAGTGGAAGAGACGTGGCCACTGTATAAGAAATGGTTAAAGCTTAAGATGTGATATTACAGATGGAATGAGAGTATTTTAGGTGACTCTGAACTAGATTGAGCCTTATGTACCTTTTTTTTTCTCCGTTTTCTGTCCCTTGGTTGAACAAACTAACTGTAGTTAGAATCAAGTATCAGACACATCAGCAAAAACACGGAAAATAAATGAATCCTTACATCTATCCCGCCAAAAAAACAACAACAAAAAAAAAAAATGAATGAGTGACAGATTACCCGAGAGCTCCAGCGGTGATGAAGACCACCCAGAGGTACCCCAGGCTGAGTGTAGCAGCAAAGACTATCATCCCCACCAGAGACATGAAGTAGACCGCCAGCGTCGTCTGCCTGGAACGACACAAGAGAAATACAAGACACCAAAATCGTCATCATCAAGAGAAATTCTGATCGTTGCTGAAATTTTTCAATTCGTGCGGATGAACTCCAAAACCACGGAAGCCTCTTAAGCGGTTTTAAAATGGAGCTCTGCAGGTGTTTTCTGAGGAAGGACATGCATCTGACATGTTTGTTAGACCTCAAGGATTCACAATATGAGCAACACTCAATGCAAACATAAACAATGCTTCAAGGAAACTGCACGGGCCGCCTTTATAATTCACTACATAATAACCGACAAGTGCTGGTGTGAGGCATGTTTGGAGAGAGCACGTGAGAAGGCTACAAAAAAACCACAATTTCCTTCTTCTCACAGCAAATGAAAGCCAATTAAAACGGCTGTCTGACATTTGAATTAAACTTTGCCGACTTAAAATAAATCAACGCACTGTACATGTACAAGAAAAGGCATTTTTAAATCGCATCAAATCAATTAATCTTATACAGCTCTAATAAAAAAAATTGCAGTATAATATACATAATAATGAACTCAAGTTTGCTTTTGTATTGTATTTGTATATTGTTCTTATCTTGTTGTTTCCAGCGGAGCCAGAAGTTTATTCTGTAAAAATGGGCTAAACATTAACACAAATACAAAACATAAAAACTTAACCAGAACTGGAAGAGAAGCATAACAGTAGTTCAGCTCCAGTCCAAAGTGGCTACAAGATATATTTGGGTCTAATAATTTGTGTAAATATAATAATAATAATAATAATAATAATAATAATAATGTTTTAAGTTCATGTATTGTTTGCCAAGTAATTCATTATTTTGTCTCTTGCTTCTGATTAACTCTTCCGGCTGTCCGAAAACAAAATAAATGTAATAGACCACCAATCCAGGCTCAGCCGGAGTGTACTGAGAGTAATCAACATGTCTGCAGTCGACAACATAGCCAGGTGGGACTGCATGTGTCGCTGCATGAATTCCACACCAGCATTCCACCGTTTGCAGAACAAGTCTGTGAGGGTGACCTCCCTCCCCCCCCGCGTAGGGGTGGCCACCGCTCTGACTACACAGCCAGATGAACCCATGAGAAAGGAACAAGAGGTCAGTGTTTGAGCCCCATGTTGCACCTGGACAAACAGACACGGAGTCTCCAACAGGCGACGTGTAGACACAAAACAAGAGCTGCAGCGAGATGGGAGCCAAATCATAACAAAAAGAACATGAAAAGACTTGTGTTGTCATCTTATGTTGGATGAAACACAGGTAAAAAAGTCACGCAGAGTCGATGAATGAGTCAAGTTTGTTCCCCCTCTGACAACTTACTTGTAGGTTTTGGTTTTGTCCAACCAAATGCCGCAGATGAGGGAGCCGACCATCCCCGCAATGACAATGGTGAGGCCAATCCTCCCAGCGTTCACCTCTTCTCCCTGAAGGGGGTCAAAGAAGACAGGGCTTAGATTGGTGACCTGATGGCCTTACATACCAAGGAAAGGCAGGACGGCTTCACAGAGAGCGGTCGTCATTCAAAGCAAAGAAGGTTCAGGTGAAGCGAGTTGCTAAAACAACGCGGTGTCACACTTTCTCTGGAACGCAAGGACGGCATATTATTTCATAAAATTCTGCACATGTCTTAGCAGCAGCCTGTAGTGATACTACTCCCCCATAGTTTCAGTCTTGTCCTGTATGAAATCGTGTTAATATGTACATTACAACGCCTCCTACAGAAAATAGAACCTCAAGATTGAAAAGAAAGCCCATTTAATTAGCAATGAATAAATGCTCTGTCCAGGGAAATCTGGATTTTTCATTGTTAAATTTATTACCCAGCTCAGTTCATTGATGTTGATTATCTAAAGGTATTAAAAGGTGCAGTATGTAGGAATCATCCACATATATCCACATACGATTTTACGCATATCACATATTGCACGTGCCAATATGTGAAGCTGATGGGTGTAAATGCTATGCGGAATATACGAGCTGAACGCAGTCTGTCAAACGCTGAAATATCAAACTATGGGAGTTTTGGGTAAGATATATTAGCGCAGGTCAATACAGGGGATGCACTAAATCAAAACACAGTTTCATACTTTATGCACATATAAGATATATAGAGAACTTACAGGATAATGTATGATGATCATGCGGTTCAGCAGGGTGCCGACGGCATAGAAACAACCCACGTTCAAGCCTGTGAGTTGAGAAACATTGTCAATCACAAATTACAAACAAACTGGACAAAAGGATCTTTCAGGAAACTTTTCACAATGTTAAGGAGGCACTGAGCCAACCTCCTCGAGCGAATCATCAAAATATTGCAGCGGGAGCGGTCAGAGGGGTTTTTGGTTTTCACTTGTGTCAATGAACCTCGTCAGTTTCCTAAACAGAGAGATCCCGAAACCAAGGACTTCTATAAAAGGATAGAACGTCTGCTCCAAGTTGTTTTTACTTGGACAAAGGTTTCAAATAACGTCATAACTCAGACATTAACTACATAGAAAGAGAGCACACCAGCATAAAAAACACTCTTAAATCACTCTCAAGATTGTAAACAACATTTTCGGAAACTTGTTAAGAGGATAGTTCTAGTCAGGTACGAACAGGATAATAACAGTAACAGTTATGGACTATTTGAAAATATTAGAGTGTAAATGATCCCGTTCCTTAAATATAACAGGATATTCAGAGCGACAGGTGGCGCTGACGATCACAGGTAAATCTGAGACCCAGTGAACCCTGCATACTTATCTGCCAGCCCAAAGATCACGTACGTAAAGACAGAGTGACACACACACACACTAATAATAGTCGCATGAATTGAGTCACATGAAGGCACACAGTGAGGTCGAGCAAGGTACAAGTCACAGCTGTTTGACATTGTTGCTGTCACATTAGAAAAATTTACCGATTGCAAAGATCTCAATCTCCCGCAGCGGCCTCCATTCCTTAATCAGACCCATTTGTTAAACATTGTCAGACCGCAGACAAACTTTGAACTCCTGCAGGAAACTGTGAGCTTCTAAATAACAAGACTTGTGTGCATTTTTATGAGATTCAACAGCGAGATCGACCTGTAAAGAGATTGTGATGAGGCTTTCTTGGCACAATCTCTTACACTTGATGATAATATAACAGATATTATCCAGGAGGATCATTGACTGATAATGTGTTTGAAAACATCTTAATATGATAAAGATTTTGAGTTGTACTGTCAAAGTAATGATTAATTCTAACAATAAATAATCAATCATCATCAATAATCTGCCTTTACATTTTTACATCCCCTGTTTAAAAATTGATGAAGGTCCTTCATCAGTTTAATAAAAAAAAAAGCACTTTGGAGAATTCTGTTGACCGACCGTAAGTGATGATGAGGAGGATGAAGCCCCTGTTGCGGAGCAGCCTGAGGATGGAGGCTGTGTAGGAGTACTGCTCTGGTGGGATGCTACGAGCCGTGGCCTGGGCCTGAGTCGGGGGAAGTTCAGGACGCTCCTGGAAGACTGAAACAGTGACACAAAGAAACACAAATAACGAACAAACTCCAGGTGAGGAAATGACTGACAGCCACTGTACAGGCAAATAGGGAGACGAGGCTATGAACATGACCACACATCTTCCCTTATTCATCCTAACTCACAGTGCAAATAAAAATACAGCATATTGCTACTCAAGGCTGTTAGTTCAGTAAAAGTGTGTGAGCTGTTAAGTTTAACTTTTCAAAGTGCTTATAAATGTTCAAAAACATACACATCAAAGTTTTAATACCAATAATAAGTCCATGTAGAATTAACTTCTATACCAAGAAATATGTTTTTTTGCTGTACCAGCTTACCAGCTGTACCTGCGTTATTTTAGATCACACTACCGCGCTCAGCATGACCGGCCCTACTCTGCCTCTGATTGGCTATCCTGCCCATTAAGTAATGTGCATGTGTAACTCTCACCAAAGGTTGAACAGAGGCGAGATGTCTCACTCCGTAGCTAAAACGGAGTGTTCAAGATACAGTGTGAAAAGGGGTGCTGCAGAAATGCACCATATGAGAAAAATAATGTGTTTTTTAAAAATTAAAGTATGTAAAGCTATTTTAATAGGACCCTTAAATTAAAGTGCTAACCTGAAAAATAGCATAATGTGAGCTCTTTAATAACCAGCACTGTCCTGGGCCGCATGCGTCATAATAGAAAACACATTTGTTCTACTTGTTCACAAAACCTTTTGAATTACTTATGACCCTCAAAGTAAGGATTGCCTAATTGTTGCTTGATTGTCAGCCGTATTATCCTGAGAAGCTTCAGAGATTTCAAGTGGAATGGAGCACACACAGTCGGACAGGTCCACACATGTACAGTATGCTGTACACAAAAAAACATGATGTACAGAAGAGAACCTGCTCTCGGGGCAGTTGGTCTCTAACCCAGAGTTGGAAGGCCTGTTTGGGTTGATCTTTCTCCTGGGGCAGAGCATGAGCCCTCAGGCCTCATGGGGAAAGCCAGATGTTTGTCTTTGTGGCTCTTGGAGCTGAGACAGCAGATCTGACCTGAGGGCTTGTGTCCAGTAACAAGTTGTCACTGATCTTCTGAAACCAACCTGCTCTTTATTCTGGCTCCTCGGACAACAACGGCTGAGAAGGGACTGAAGTTAAAATGATCTCAGCTGCATTTTACATTTTACAAAGGAAACAAAACGCGCTGATACAGATAACTTGTAAAACCATGCCCGCATGCTAATTTTAATTGAATACCTTCAGGGATTCCCCTCATTCAGTCAACCACATCCACTCATGTTGGGTCTTAATGCGGACTTTCTCTGTGGTGAACTCTGGCTGACAATTTGTTTAGAAGGGAAGCAGCAGCCAAACTTCTTCTCTCACCTCTCTTTGCACACAGTTTATGCAAATCCCTGGATCCTGGGACTTTGTCTGCCCTGCTGACTCACAGGCCTGTTGCAGGGCTACAGATGGCCCGGCCAGCAGGAGAACCCTCACACATGGCGTCTTGCATGTATGTGTGAGGGTGTGCTATATGTGTGATTATATGTGTCATATCATGGAACCGCTGCTGCCAACTGCCGTGAATCAACCCGCTGGAGTAACCAAGAGCAGCATAAGTCACGTCCCTCGCCCAGTACCATCCATTACATGGCCGAAAGCAGAGAAGAGTCTGGAGGTAATAAGTGTCCGGAGGTGGGAAAGATTCAGAGTCTCTATGCTTTGAATCTAGTTAATCTATCTTTTAAGAGCACTGCTGCCTTAAATAAATCATTGATTTCCAACATGAGGGCTGGTTCTCCCAGAAGAGGATAAATAAAAAGGTCAAAAGATGATTATCAGGGATGAAATTAGAAAAAGCTTCAATACAGCTGACTCGTGTTCTCTAATCAAATGTTCAACGTCAGATTCCAAAATGCTAACACCATCCGACCGGTCATGTGAGCAGAGAATGAGCTGAACTCTGCATTTCAAGGTGTTTCATTTACAATAGGAGACTATGGTCCAAATACTATCGGCACTGACAGTTTCATCGGTCTGAATGTTACACTTGTTGCTACTATGGAATGCCTTCACAAGCATCCTTTTGTGTCCCTGAATGCACAACGCTTACGAGCGCCCTCGCCCTCCCCCTACCCTGACAGTACAACAGCTTTTTCATCCAACTCCTCTCCGACGACTACTCAGCCCCGTATTCTCTACAGAGGAGTAACACATACTTAGGTAATTGTTACTGTATGCTGACTAACCACTCCTGTTACTAACCCTTCCCTCGAAACGACACAGCATATGATTCCAGTTTATCCACAATGAAAATAAACAATAGAAACGGTGTGATTGCTAAATTTAAGTTGCTAATTAAACATAACAACTTTCAGATTATATATATAAGGGAACAGCAGGAAAGAGACAAAGAGGGCCAAAATTCACGTGCAGCAGAAATAAAGCAGACTACTGCCAAGCATTTTTTCCTGACAACTCACATCCTGCGAAAGTAGTCAAGTCACGCAACTTCCTTCTGTGGGGAAATTTTTAGTCCTTGTGTGATCATAGGTCTTATATTTCTAAATCAACTTTACTCATACTTAAAGTAGCACACAGAAGCACTTCTGTGCCCATTCCCGTGACATTTCTCCCGAGTTAACTTGCACCACAACAGTATCTTTATTGTCAGCGTCCCCCTCCAGGGAGGGTTTTGTGTTGGTCAAAAGCTGCAGGTCAGCACTTTTCCCATCCACTGAATGGTGACTTCTTGTCAGAGTTGAAAGATGCTGTAGAGCAAAACCATACTCAGGTAGATCATCTGAATAAAAACATTCCCACCGGCCTGAGGGTAAAAGGTCGAGATAATTCACAATGTCAATGTTTGAGGGAAAGTAGAAAATTATGGTAAGTAGAGGAGTTTAGAGACGGAGGTGATGACACATCCAGTGATTAATTTACCACCACACCTCTTTACACTATATCATGTAAATATGTATACAAGTCTATTCTATTTCTTCCCTTTTTAATTATATTGTTTATTTCTCCTATTGGTTTTTGATCTTGGAATACTCTGTCGCGGCTGGGACAAACAAATTTCCCCGTCTGCGGGACATTAAAGGATTTCTGATTCTGATTCTGATTCTTTATCCATTCCCAAAAATATCTGGGGTTACACGGTTCAGTAAAATCAGTTTAAAAAAAAAACTAATTTAAATCCAGTTAATCTACATTTTATGTAAATTTAAAAAACTGTCAAAACTGCAAAAAAAAACAAAAAAACTCATGGTGTCTACCCATGCAGAGAGTTTCGGTTTAATTTGCAGAAGATGAGAACACTCCCGCCAATTCAAGATAAAGGAGGTGACGGACAAAACTACACAACATCACTCTGTTACTCCCAAAACAAGGTCCTGGGGTACCTTGACTAATCCATTTAAGACTGTATTTACTTAACTTTAACTGTTTCCACTGGACATGAAGACAAATCTTACCAAAGACGACGAGGATGAAGAGTAAGGTGGCCACGCCCGCTGTGATGTAGAACATGACTTGGATGTGGTGAGCCAGCTCGTCCATGTCGTCCACGTTAGGCACCAGGATAGGAGGCACGAGGAACCCGATGGCAATCCCCAGCTACAAGACAATGAACACATAGAGAACAAAATCAAAGAAAAACACAGTTCAGACGTGAAAACAGCGACTGCCACAAGAGAAAAGTTTTGCTTTCAATCGCATTGTTAATGATTTCATTCCTAAATCTCATACTGACTGAATGGTACCACAACTAGGGCCGCCTTTATTAGTAGTCATTTGTTCAAGCCATTAGTCGTCATGACACACTTATGATACTGATTTAATCATCTAGATTCATATATTTTCAAAAACGGATAATGATTCTGAATGTGTTCAACAAGCGGCAAAGGAGACTGGACGTTTGATTTTCGTCACACAAGCCTTCAACTTTTTTTTTTCCTCCTGTGACCGACGAAAACTTGTTCAACCAAGACTCTTCTCATTGACCATTGCTTTAGTCAACTATTATGGGGCAGCTCTAAGCATATCATGTGTATTTAGAAGTTATTCGTGTTTCCAAAACTACTTAAAATGTAGATTACAGTACTTTAATATCACTTGTTGGTTTAACTCAGCACATGACACAAAGACAATGTTGTGTCGCATCTTGGTTGTTAAATTTAAATCATTAATATAAAAGGATGTTCATTTCCAAAACAACAAACGAGCTCTGCCACAATAACAATTCACCTGAAACTCGTATGTGCAGGACAATGAAACATACCGCGAGACAACCATGTTAGACTCTTATTACCAATTCCTGTCTTATTAAGATGTTTAAACAGCATCCGTGACAGCAGAACTGGGAAAGAGTACTTCATGTTCAGACAGCTGAATAGATAATGTGTGACTAGGATGCCTCAGCAAACAGTTAACACAATTTCCTCAGGACTCTCGCACCAGGACACTAGAAGTCTTATGTGATTCTGGCATCCAGTGCAGCCCTGCATAATCTACAAACAGCTGTCAGACAGCCGCGCTACATGGACCCTGCGGCAGAAGAAGAAGAAATTTAAAAGAGGGGTCGTTAATTAGATATTCAGACGAACCTGGTTTCCCAGAACTCCTATGGAACAAGCTGTGGAAACCTCTTTCTCCCCAAACCACACTGAGGCGAGGTAAGAAGGAATGCCGAGGACAAACACTGTGGCCACCGAGCACACAAACTGGCCAAAAAAGGTGACTGGGAACATATTGGGATCGGCGCTACCAATTTTTATCCAAGCACCAATGCAGTTGAAGGCCGCACCAACTAGGACGACATCCCGGATCCCCCTGTTGTCCAGGAGCCACAGGACGGGCAGAATGAGCGGGACGTACGTGAGCAGGTAGATCATGGACAGCCAGTCGATGGCCAGGGAGTCGACGTCGTAGAAGCGCATGAATATGTTGCTGATGATACCGTACTGAAGCCACATGAAGGAGTTGCTGGCTGAGACGGCGCTGAAAAGAAACAGCATGACCCAGCGACGGTGGTAGAGTTTGGTCTTGGCATTGGGGACCAGCTCAGACCGGTCACTTTGTGAAGCCTCGGCATCTAACCGTGAGCCAATGGAGATGGCTCTGCCCAAAGGTCCTGGACTCCACTGAAGCGAAGCGAGGCTCGGAGCGAGGTTCTGTGCAGCCTTGGACCACGGCCACCCTTCACCACCGGGCTCAGAATTGTCATGGTTGCCCTTCAACTTTTTGTTCTGTGGCATTTTTCTTTAAAAACTCTCCTGAAGCAGGGCCCCTGGGAACGTGAGAGGTGAGAGGTCTTGAAATCTCAGAGCCTGTGTCCTTAAACAGCTTTCTGTCCTGAGTGCAAACTGCCTGTTGCGGAGAGATGCTTTTTCTCAGAGAAGCCGGAGAGCGAGCACAGCTGGAGTTACTGGAGTCCATTCACAACTCGCTGCACATATCTCCAGTCCTGTCATGTGATGTTAGTACAGGCCATCTTCCAATCCTGCCCAAACCACTCCCACTATCTCTCAGACCCTGTATTATCTCTGTAGTTAAAGTGTGAGAATCAAAATACTCCTCTGTTGAAAGTCTCATGTGAAGGTTCACTCATTTGAACATGAAGAGAATTTTAGTTTAGTTTCCGCTAAAGGTTAATATTTTGAAGTCTTTGTCACTGATCACCGAAGAATACCTGGACTGTTAGGGATAACACCCAGATTACTCTTTACCTCCAATTACATAGATTACTAATTATAGACTGAGAACACTCTTTTGTTAATTGATTCATCTTCATCAATTTTCAAGCAACAGTTGCTGGTTCCATGATACAACATGTTAGGATTCACTGCTTTTCTCTGGCATTCATGATAGTAAATGAAGAGTCTTTAGGTTTCAGACGGTTGGTTGGAGGACAAAAGAAGCAACGTGATTGATTGACAATGAAAGTAATCGTTTCAATGTATTAGGCTCAGGCGTTATCCAAAATTTCCCACCATGACATTGCCCTGCCCAAAAATCGCGATAGATGAGATTATCGTCTGCTCTCGCCCGACTCACTGAACGAACTAGCCTAGGCGATGGATTCTGAGACCACACACGGCACATCGGTGAGCTGACGTTCTTCCAAGAAGTCCGTCGTGTCTGTATGTTAAAGATCTGCGTGAACGCCACCACATCCGGCCAGTCAACCTGAAGTAAGCTGCCTCCGCGGCCACGACAGCTCTGCGTAGAATAAAAGCGCTGTAGGTGCCTTTACAGCTGTTCGATATTTGATATTGTGGAAAATATCGCATATGACGGTAAATATTAGATAATACCCAATATCGGCCTGAGCCAAGTGTGCATGCTGCTATGAAAATATAACTTTTAAAAACTTTTTGAGGGCTATTTATGCCTTTATTTCCTGGATAGTGACAGGTGAAGACTGACAGGACAGCGGGGTGAGAGAGCAGGGATGACATGCAGCAGCCGGGTTGGACTTGCACCCCGGCTGCTGCAGTAAGGAATCGGCCTGAGAATAGGGCCGTGCCGGAAATGAACTGCTGTTCAAACCATTTAAGACCTTGTAAATAAGAGGACGTTAAAGCAATACAGCCTGGAATGTGATGTGTTGGACATATGTCATGCTCAGATTTATATTGCTTCTTGTGGGCCATTAAAGGGCGTGATATGACGGCAGATTGCGTGCAATAAAACTAAACCCTGACAACCGAATTGAGCCATCACGATCAGAGATGTGGGACATTAAATGTTTGTTTCTAGCTCGTGCTCTGGATTACTCAAACGAAAATTCTCGAGAGGCTGAGTGATGACTTTTTCCCTGACATTTACTGGGAGTTGCTGTACTGTGCCTTGACTCAAGTGTTGTTTGTTCCCGAAAATTAAAGTGTTAAATCTGATGAGTCTAAACAAACAGTGGCTGCGAGGCTGATCTTTGCACTCCTGCATGGCTGCTCATGAGGGTTTTTTCTGCTTCCAAAATGCCCTTTTTAAAAAAAAAGATCGTGAGCTGCTGTCGTGTGCGGATGCATTTTCTTAAGAGTAAATAAAAAAAGAGCATCGTGTGTGTGAAGGACTGCGTGTGCTGTTTGTGCGAAGTGACCATCACAAGTCACAGCCATCAACGGTTGACTCCTGTTTCTGTGTAAACGCTCACTTAATATCGGTCTGATCACTGCAGTGCTCTCGTCTCTGGTCGAACCGAGAAAGCTTTGAGTGAAATGTAGTGAGAGGAACACGTTATGCCTCTGAATACGGTTATTGGCTGCTGGTTTGCTTTTGGACTGAATTCTGGACACACACAACGCACCAGTACCTGAAGACGTATTAGACATGCTCCCTCTTCTAAAATGCTGTGATGTTCTTGTTTGGGTGCTCCCTGGACCAGGACCAACATCTGTGGAACAGATCCGAGGGACCCGAGGGCACCTAAACCTACTTCATCAATGGGCACAGACATCTTTGCTCATTCTTCTCAGATTTAATAATTTCCCTTTTCTCTCGGGACGGAATCATCTAGACATCTGTTTCTCAACTGGTTTCACATGCATCTGACATGATCATGAAGTGTTCTGTCTTCATCTCTCCATATCATTTATTTACAAGGAGCTACAACACATTTAAGAGAGGTTACATGTAGATTTAGTTAAATAGAGCTTGTTGTTAAGCTTGGAAATGTATATCTCGCATGCTTTCATTCATCCTCGACAGGCACTGTCGTGGCTTGAGGGTGCAGTTGTGGTTTGAAGGCTCTGTGGTCGCCAGAGGGTGCGTAATTACGCACGCGTGCCCAAAAGACGTGGGGAGGTCCAAGCGATCAATGGTTAAGGCGCGCAACTAACTGTTTCAATCGGTGACCAAGCAGCTGAAGGGCTGACTTGACTGGCCCAATTACTGACTGAGGGGCAATCGGCGCCTCAAAACATACCTGATTCCCGAAGACGCCGATGGAGCAGGCGGTGGACACCTCCGCCGAGCCGAACCACACCGACGCGATCTTCGACGGCATCCCGAGGATGAACACCTGCGCGAGCGAGCAGGAGAACTGCCCCAGGAAGGTGACGCCGAACAGGTCGGGTCTGGCGCTGGCCACCTTGATCCACGTCCCGGCACAGTTGAGCGCGGTGGCCACCAGCGCGATGACG
>OMLP01045648.1:0-17364 GCA_900302685.1 Spondyliosoma cantharus
ACGTGACTGACATACAGGAAACAGTGTCATCCTCCATTAACACCTCATCACTGTGTGTGAATGTAAAGACACCTGAGGGGAGAGGGAACATGATCACACACACACACACCCCAACACACACACACACACACACACACACACACACACACACTTTCACATGTACACAACAGATAGAGAGGCATCAGACCAATCAGTCAGCCGATGTCAATATTTCAAGAGGAAGACAGAGAAAAGGAGAGAAAGAAAGTGTGTTTGTGTTTGTGAATAAGAGACTTAAATTAAGACTGAATTAAAGAACTTTTACAGACTGAATTAAGTCTTTCAGGCTGTGGTGACCATTTATGTCTCTTTTTTCTACCCAAAGGAAAAAATAACCAACTACAAAAAGTTAATATTTCACCTTCTGACATGTACTTGCACTGCCTTTTTCAGTCAGGAGAACCAGGGAGACTCCAGTGAAAGCATAAACGAGCACAGCGCTTAAAGGGTCAGTTCACCCAAATTACACAAATGGAATATTTTCTCAATAACCTTTGCTGTTTTCTAGCAGTGGACTTTTGGTTTAATCATCCATGATAACAGGGACCCCGTTTCTGCCAAAAACAGGTTGCCATTAAATACTTCAAATGTGACTTTTTGTTTTTTCAATGCTATTAGCAACACAGCCATTTAACCTCTAATGTGGTGGTGGAAGGAATTTCACAGTGAGGTTTAATCTGTAAATTAGCGCCAGACTTAATTTTGCCTTTCTGTTTTTCTCTTTAGATTTCCAGAATTTTGTTTTGTGCTCCGAGAACTTGTGAATTAATCGATCGACATGAACATCGACTGAATCACCAACAAGTTCCTTTTTTAAAGCAAAAAGTGGCAAAACTCACAGGTTCCAGCATCTTAAATATGAATATTGAGTGGTTGTTCTGCTCAATATGATAGTAAACTGAGAAAACAAGCTCTCTAACAACATCACCTCAACATGCAATGGACATTTTTGACTCTCTACTTTTACATATTTACACTTTTTATTCTACAGACCAGTGATTCTCAACCTCTTTCACGTCAAGGACCTCTAAACTGCTTTCAGAGAGTGTTACTTATTCCGTCATTGTGTTGCTTAGGGATGGCATAAAAGTGAAAATAAATATTCCCCTTTTGGCTGGGGATTATTAAGTACATAATCAAAAGAAAAATCAATAACAAAAATGATAACAGTACTGTACAGTATACACGCACTAACATTGAAAATCTGATGACTTTTGTTTGAATATCTGTGATGCTGCGGCCCTGAAATTCATCTCATCTTTGCTTACGTTGTTTGAACTACTGAGGAGCATGTAAGTGTCTAAGCGTTTGTGTGTGAGAGAAGAGAGGGCCGTGATAGGGGCCTCTCCATCTTTGAAATGAATTAGCGTGCGGTGCCTTATTGAGTGAGGTCCAGTGTTTAAGTGAAACTGATGAGAGATGTGTGAGCAGCGAGGACTGGGCTATAAGTATGTGGCTGGGGTCACAGGTTAATCCCTATTGATTTACTCCACCGTCTGCATATACAGCCGCACAGGAAGAGGGAGAGGCCCGCTTTGGAAGCCATCACAGAGCACGAACGCAGGATAAAAATCGCCGCTCACACACGGACGCGCACAGTCTCGGTTACCCGACACTGAGTCGGGGTAAGGACGAGAAAATTAAGGATCATTTAATCTAAACAGGTAGTTAAACAGCCTCTACTTAGAAAAGATTGCGGCGCATGACCTCCTGAAAGATCAATGAGAGATATGAGCATCGGCTTCGTTTGCACGTAATCGTGTGATCGGAGAGCGAAAAATACAAAGAGGCGCGTGCTTTCAAAATGGGTTAGACGCTGGAACACACACGCGAACATGCAGCCATATCACGGATTTAAATGCTGCAACCACATTGTGAGATCACGCCAACAGACCAGACTACAGTGTGTTTGATGAGGAACCCAAATAATAACCAGACCGAGCTGTATTTATAAACAAGCTCACCCCAGAGGAGGAAAGGTGAAATATTACATTAATATGAACAACTATTAATAATAACCCCCTCCCTCCCCCCTTTCCTTTCTCTCCCCACCTCGCACCCCATCACTCCTTCTCTCTCCATCTCTATCTCCCTCCCTCCCTCTCTCTCTCCCTCTGCCTCTAATCCTATCATGCGGGCAATAAGTGTATGCACCATGAGCACATTTAATTTCTGCGGTTGGTTTTCAGCGAGCCCAGAGGTGAGCCTTAATAAGGATCAATGGCACTTTATCTGGGACAGCACCCACTTCACAGCATGCAAATTACACAGCAACCCTTAAAAAAAGAAATGGATTTAATTAAAAAATGTAGAACCACGGGCTCTGGAAATTCAATTAAAGGATTTATGCAAAGGTTGGCTAGCTTTTTGTGTTGCAGTTCCTGCTTATATAATGAGCTTTTCATATTAAAAATCAATAGGTAATCTGGGCTAGGGGATCGGCTGCTTATGTACATTTTTGAAATCAATTTGAAAAATAGTCCATCAGCTCCATGTCACAACAAAGAGGGGAGGGTGCGGTGTGTGTGTGTGTGTGTTTTTGTGGGTCGAGTTGAGGGGGGGGTGTCAGTGGAGGGAAGAGGTAGGGGTGATAGGTTACATCTTTCTCCTCACTGAGGGTCACAGGAGAAAAGCTGTGAAGCTCGAAAAAGGTAAGAGAGATGGAGAGTGAAGGAGGCGAAGTGGAAGAGTCGAGGGTAAGTGAGTAAAGGATGTCTCTCTGGCCAGGTCAGTTTCTGGCTCTTTGGCCTGTTCTGATCCCTTCTATTACAGAGAGAGAGTCCCTTGGCAACGAGGGTCTAGCTGGCTCTGACCTGTGGCTCTGGGGTAATTTAGCCCGGCCCCAACTCAGATTCAGCCCAGACTCAGACAACCCAGGCTGGGGAGACGTCCTAATGGCCTCCCTGAGGTGTCTGGAGCTGGAAGGAGCGGAGAGGATGTGGTCGGAGCTTTAAGCAACGTTTCTCTGAAAAACAAGACAGTCAGAGAAAGATGTCTTCTCACGGAGGCGAAACTGATTTGCAGCGTTCATAAATGTATTTTAAAAAAAAAACTGTACTTAAAAGTCTTCTTCAACTTCTCCTGCCTTTCACGCGGATATTGTTCGTGCCTCCTTCACACTCATGTTGTATAACTGTACGCAGGAAGGAGGGGTGAATGACTGACTGCATACAGTAGCAGACTGTCAGCATTTGATTGGTTCTTTATTGATCCAGACACGCTCTCCATCACATCAACTCATCCACAATAAACCATTTACACAGTTTCCCTGTGCAATGGAGCACATAACCAGGCCCCAGGCCATCTCTGTTCACCCACTGTGTGTGTGTGTGTGTGTGTGTGTGTGTGTGTTTGTGTCTGAGCAGCCTGTGTGTTTTCTTTAATGAAATGGTATCTCCGTGGACAATAATCCCAGTAACAGGATTGGGCAGGAACACACATGTCAATACAGCCAAATGGGATTGTATGCTTTTATCCATCCCTACACCAACACATCTTCCTCTCCCTCTACGTCTCCCTCTCTCCCCCTCTCTGTCTCTCTCTCTCTCTTGCACATAGTGCAGCAGCACAGCAGGGAGTGTCTGACATGGAATCTCACATTCATCTAGCTCGTCGAAAATGATCTAAAACTCGTCCTCTAAAGGAAATCCGTTCATCACCACAGAGGTCTTCTCTGCGTCTGTGAACCTCGTAGCAGTTAGCATAATGTGTAATATTCTGTCTACACCACCGAGGAGAAAATCTACACAGTGTCTCCAGTCAGACTGGAGCTGACCCCCTCCTGTGTAGCTCCTAATCATCCAAGAGGACTCTATTACAAGGGCCTGGCAGCTCATCTAACCCCACTGAGGAGAAGGGGGGGCTGGTGGGTAGATTGGGACCTCTGCTCCTCTTTCTTTCCACATGGTTGAGCACCACACACAACAGCAGAGCACACACACACACACACACACACACACACAGAGACAGACAGGTTGCCTGGGTGTGCAGCAGAGCCACTGCGACTGTGTGCTACACCAGATAGCAGATAGAGCACCTGACCTCACGTCTGTCTGCAGGAGAGAAGCTGATAAAGAACACTGAAGTAAAAGTGGCTGCCGCGCTCACAGACAGCGCCAACTGTCCGACCTCACTGCACGTCTGTTATGTGGGAATGCTGATGTCTCCGTCGCAGGACCTGTCTCTGGGGTTAACCCCCGAGGTGCAAGAGCTCCTGGTCGCAGTAGGCAGAGGCTCAGCAGAGGAGGCACCGGCGGTCCCAATACTCCTGACTGAACAACCGTTTCTCTAATACAGCCCTGACTGCTGGTGCCTGGTCAAAAGTTCAGCCTGTGCATATGTAAAAAGGTGGCCTGGTGCCCGAGGCAGGATCCTGGGTAAAATAATCACGCTAAAACGCTAAGAAGCATGGGGACCAGGCGAGAGCGCTGATGAAACCGGCCCCTGGGGGAAGTGAAGTGTCTGATTGGACCGGCGGAGCCTCTTAGGCCTGAGCCCCACAACACCTCCCTCCCCTCTTTCTATCCATTACAGTGGATGATGAGGTAGCGGAGCCACTGCCCACACTGATCTCCATTCAGCTCAGCACTGTCTGCGCCTATAGTTAAGGTATAGATTAGATGAGTATAGGCTGAGCACAGCTGCTCGGAGCCTGAGGGTACGCCGATCTTGAGGGAGCAATCAGTCAGTCAACAAAATGTCACAGGGTCAGCGTTACAGCGCGACAAGACGGTGACAACTTCACAAAGGTTACAGCCCAACTAATAACTGCGAGAGTCACTGAAATTCATTCTGTGCTGTTTGAATGTTTGGATTCAAAGTCTAACTGTCTAACAAGCGTACCCTGTCAAAGGCCTGGAATCTTATCCTGAAGTACAATCCTACATCAAATAAATCAACCAAAATCGGCGTCAATCAAATTTTTGAGCATTAAACAGAACTGTGATAACCACTGCCGCACACACACACATACACATCCAGGCACATACTGTACACGAACCAGTACACACCACTGCAGGCCAGATCATTCAGCGCTGATAATCACACCAAAGGACACAGGGAAAACTCCCACTCTAAACACGCTGAATTAAAGAAACAGGAGTTCCGGGCCTGGTCGCACAATCTCCGATAAGTAGATCAAGGCACGGGGAGGGGAATATGATGTTAGTGAGAGATAGTTTGGCTGATTAAAATGTCATGGCTCTTTATAGATGCCTTTCTCAACTCAGCAAAATGGAATCAGCTCTGTACATCAATAGCGGAGTGGGCTGTGCTCCCTGCTAATAGAGAAGTTTCTTTGCCTTAAGTGGAAGTCACAACACAAAGAATGCAAAAATTGAGTGCAAAATATATTTTGGCAATGCGCGCGCAAATCAGCAAAGAGATAAAAGTGGAGGGGCAAGAGTGATAAAGTAAGAGAGCGCGAAGCACAATTAATGAGGCAGCAAAGCACGAACACGATTGGCTGACCAAGTACGAGGCTTATGGCCTGACATGACATTTCCTCGCCTTTACTACAACAATCAAATTAAAGATTTAGGACCACATGTAGCTCCAGGTGTTTCAGCAGTCTCCGTATTGTGAATTCGTGTGTGTGTGTGTGTGTGTGTGTGTGTGTGTGTGTGTGTGTGTGTGTGTGTGTGTGTGCATGAGGCGCAACTGTATATCACTCCACCTGTGCTCCTATAAATCAAACCTGTGTTTTAAATGAGAGGCTGGTTATTTGCGCAAGAACACACACGGGGGCTTTGTGATTGTTTTTTGGAGTCGACATTCTGCTTGTGTTTGCATCCCAGAACAATCTCCATGGATCCCGCAAGCGTACGCAAGCAATTAAAGCGATACCATCTTCATATCCCTGCAACCAATAACTGAAATAATATCACTGTTTTATTAAGCCCTTAATGTGGGGGCAGAAGGAGTGAGGAGTGGGATTTTAAAGAGGATACACTTTCAGGGGCCTTATCAAGCCCAGATTTAAATAAGAGCAAATGCTCAGCTTAAGGGTGTGCCTCTGTATCTGTGTGTGTCTGTGTGTGTGCGTGTCTGTGTGTGGCCTTTATCAGACATGAGTTTTGGCTAATCGCTGTGTCAGCACACCAGAATTTAATTACTAGCTCTACCTTTGTCCTTTAATATTTACTAACATCTACACTACGTTTAATTAACCACGTGTAGGAAAGCCATAGCCTCTTTCTGGAGGAGGAACCGCTCTGCTAATTGCATCTGTGTGCTCACATCCAAAACATTAACGCACCCTTAACCATAGGCGCACACAAAACACAGAAGTGCTGTGCACTCCTGGGAGACATTTCCAAATCAGCTGATTAAAAAGCGTGTTTATTACAAGTTTTACAAATTTCGGTCCGGCTAAAATCGACACATACCAGATTCAAAGACTGAAGCAAGACAGCGAGAGATGGAAAATTATATTAAAACATTTTTTTTTAAAAAAAAGGAGTGTTTTGTGACATAAACGGTCAAAGTGAGGAAATGTTCAGCTTGGCATTTTGTGAAAGGTGCTGAGGAGCGGCTCCTCTCATCTCTCATCGTATGTCAGAGGGAGGAGAGACAAATGACGGCCCGAGGCCTCGTGTCTGTCAAACATGATGGATAAGAATGACGCTCCGCTAAAACTCCGGCACGCTGCCTTTCAACACATCACATTTTCCCTTCAGTGCAAACACTAAATTGATAAAGTATGCAGAGCAGCTAATGGAAAGATGTAATAGTCAAACTAAAGCATATATTAGGCGACGGTGGAGCCCAAAGGGTAGAGTGCTGCTATCAATTGAAAAGTCTTGTAGAGCAGAGGACACAACTTAGACTAAAATAAATCACACCGTTGGATTCTATCGTTCCTACCCAAAGTGTGTGAGGACATTAACCTCAGGCTCCCAACATCACCTTATAGAAACACACACACGTGCTATGAAGACTCTCATGCAGTGAGTTATTATGCGCCCTCATGCAGATGCACCCTCGCACACTGACAACAGTCGCCACTCTGAGCTGTTACTGCCTCGAGAGGAAACTTTATCAGTAAGCAGTATTATATATAATGATCTCATTGAATGCCATTGACAGCAATAGTTACTGTGATGCCTCATCAGCTTCAACTGCATATCAAAATTTGGGTGTGACAAGCTGTGACAACTGAGGTACAATTGATAAAAAGGTCAATTTTTATGACAGTTTTGCAAATTGCCACTGGATGCACACAGTCACAGTCTGATGAAGCCAAAAGAAACTTCATCGCTCGCACAAAGAGACGCATTCCCAAATCGGGCCAACGAAATTGACGCTCTCCGTCGGCTGCATCGAGAAATTTTGTCCACAAAACATCAGTTGCTTTGGCACTCCATATTCCCACAAGATGGCCGAGGGGACGTTGCCATAAGCCTTTCACAAAATCCATAAAAAAAAAAATATGTTGTCTGGATGATTAACCTCCAGTGACACCTTCGCAACCCTCTGGAAGCGCGTCCGCTGTTCCACGAATCAGGAATACACAAAGTTTCTCTTCAATCTGAGGTTTGACGATAAGCCCCAACACCCATACACTCCTTTCTTTCCAGAAGAGGCTGAGCAGTTTGACATCCGAGTAACTGGAGCACACCCTCAAGTCCACTCCACCAGTGAAATGGGCAACCTATAGAGGTTGTGTTCATTGGTTTGAGTCCCTTAAAGTGCTCCTTCCATCAGCTGACAATATCCCCATTTATGGTTAGCAGTTCTTCTACCCTCCTACTCACATGCAGCTTGATCGAGACTCACGATCAGATGATACGACTACAGTTAAAGAAGTCGTTCACTGATCTTTTTCCTACGCGAGATGGATAGTGTGACTGGCACAGAGGTCCAATGAACAGAACCAGTTCAAGAACCAGAGCTAATTAAGTGAAAAAGGGTCTCCAGTCACCCCTCTCCAGAGGTTTCTCAATCATTATCGAATCATTCATCAATCATTAAATCTCATCTGAGTGGTTAATTTGCCAGTCAGTGCCCTTGACTAAAGCACTAGCCTCTAGCCTGATTCCTGGGATGGATTAAATGTAAAGAAACACTTTCACTACATTGTACATTGTACAACATCCCCGGGCCCTGTCTGTTACCAAAACCAGGGACAAAAGAAAAGCTGGATACTCAGAAACTTCCTCTCTGCAACTCATAGAAGAAGAGAGGCCACATCCTAAAATATAGAGGGAAACTCGAAAGACAACAGCCAGAGGATCGTGAGTATCCTGACACTGGACCCGCTCCTGTCTCCATGGGTACCTCCTTAAATAAGTAAGGTATGCAGTAGTTTGGTTCCAAAGCCAGTACAGTGCGTAGCCCACCTACACATACTTGGTATAGCTGTATCTCCTGCACCACCTTCTGCTCATGCCTGATCAGAGAATGGCATTCAATGTAGTAAAGTCTCTTACCAGGGACCAGTTTGCCAAGGGAGACCCTACCAAAAAAAAAAAGCTCACAGGGTCATGAAGGCATGCTGACTCCCAACACCATCACCATCAGAGTAGAGTGTCATTTCTCTGAAGGGATCCAGTTTTATTGTTGCTTCAAAATTAAACTTGTAAATAGATAAAAAAAATAAAATAAATTCAGGCCCCTCTGGCACAGCACCTGGTCTCCTCTCTCTGTATCAGCCTGTGAGGACGTAATGTCTTTACAGTGTCTCTGCTCTCAGGCAGGCCTCTAGTCAGCCAGCTAATATAACTCCAAACTTAAGAAAATGCATCTGAAAAAAAACCTGGTAATAGGTTCTCCTGATGGGAATGGGGTGTATGGTAAAAACATATTTGACAGAGAGTTTATTATTCTAGTACTGTGGAGTACATGACTGCACACGAGCAGAGACTTGAGTTTGCGCAGTGCATTTACTGTAAATCTAATAGTCGCAGTACACAGGATCTGGAATATCGCCTACCCTTGTGAGAGGATAGGGGAACCGCCTCTCGGAGTTAAATAAACAGTGACAGGAGGAAGAGGAAAACAAACCACAGAATATCTCTCTATCTGTGAAACCCAGGCTCTCTCCCTGAGCCCTCAGCACTCAGCAGATCAACCCCTCTCCATCCTTTTCCTCTCCTCTCTCCCAGGAACGTGCCAAGACAAATATATAGGCTGAGTAAGGGACAGAGCAGAGCCTACAGAGCTCCTTCTAGTGGAATACGAACAAATGTTAACCAATCCATTCTGGCCGCTATTCGGTTCTATTGTTTGTGCAGTCACAAGGTTATCAAACACTTCGACTTGTTTTTTTCCTCTTACCATAGACTTGGTGAAAGGTCTGGCCAGTGTGAAGAGAAAGGTCATCAGCCACCAGCTCTGGTGAATGGAGGTGTACATCATGTTCCCAGGATGCACTGCGTTGGAGTAGACGCCATGAGGCGAGAGGCGGCGGTGGAGCTCGTTGCTGAAGAGGATGTTACAGAGTTTGGCCCGATTGTAAGCCAGCATGGACCAGTAGTCCTTCTTTGCGGGCGACAGCAGGGCCAGGTCCACCTTGCCACACGAGTCTAGTAGGTTTGTGAACCTGAAACACAGTCCGGGATCAAGAGAAGTTAGACTGTGTGAGTGTGTCTGTGAGTGTGTGTGTGTGTGTGTGTGTGTGTGTGTGTCTGTGGAGGCTTTGGACTGCCAGATGTGTGGTGCCGGCTGAATACAAATCAAAGACGTGACATGATGTTCTTTAATTGCCTGCGACAGAGCTGTTAAACTCCAGATGTTTGACAAGGCCCCTTAAACATTACACTACTCGTTGTGTTATTATGCAGTCACACAATCACATCACAATACACGGGCACGGAAAGCCACACTCCCTGTGTGTGCTCTGTGTGTGTGTGAGAGAGAGAGAGAGAGAGAGAGAGAGAGAGAGAGAGAGAGAGAGAGAGAGCCGGGCTCCAAACTGGTGGAACACATCCTACATATTAATCCAGTCATTAGAAAACAACCAATCAAAATGTCACCTGGTTTCCTTGTTGTGATTTTACAAGCTCGCTGCCTCTTGTTTACTGTCGCCTTCCGCAACATCCTTGCTTGGCTAAATTACAACATCTGCAGGCTTTTCATTTCATGTGCTGCAACTTCATAACTACTTTAGCAAGTCGAGGTTGATAAATCAACTGCCTGAGCACCAAATGGAGGGGCCCTTTTTTTGAGAAAAAAAAATTAAAATTCACACTGGTGCAGCGCCCGTTCAGATTGTGCCTGGTAGGAACATGTCGACTGCCTGGCCTCTGGTATTTCCTCAAGAACCGCTCACCCAAACGACTTCACAATCAACACCGACTCTGTGGAGTTAGTCAAGCGTTATTAAAACTGGACACGTACGGACACAACACGTACGTACGGACATACATATATAAAGTAGATGTATGTCTCTATGTGTTGTGTCCGTGCCTGCTTGTTATTGTTGCCCAGGTCTTTGTCCCACTTTTACTGTAATTGACGTGCCGTACATCACGATCGTTGTTTTAAACTGGTTTATTGATTTTAAAGGTTGCCAACATCACACCTGGCCGGGGGACTACATATGAAAACTAACCTCTTGATTGATTCCAGCATACAGCATTTACAGTAATGTTCATTGTGCACGGTCCCTGATAACGTGACTGAATTAAAACTCTTCACCAGTGAGATTAAACCGAGGTTGACCTGTAAAAGCAGTTTACGGCCTTCCATTGGTTGATTCTGCTGCACGTCTGCGCATCTATTCGCTAGTTTTACTGCCTCCGCCTCTGTTTTTTTTTTTTTTGTCCTGCGTGCACTTGTTCTTCTCTTGGCCAGTTTAACTGAGAGTCACGTGCATTCGTCCCCCACTCAGCCAATTACAGCCCCTGAAGCCTCCACCCTGCTGTGATGTGAGACGCAGAGTTAAACAGCTCACTGTCAGCTTGTTTATGCAAAGTTTATTTAATTGCACTTTCTTCAGCAAGTGTGAAGTTCCTCAGACGAACAGCTGTCGACGAGAAAGGAAACCTGACTTCCTGTTTTATGTTGCATCTCTGCGTGTGCGCGTCCACAGTCATACCGGAGAGATCAAGATAGACTTAATATTTTCTTTTAATCATATCGTTAACGTTTATCAACAACTGCACACTTGACACAAGGCTCTGCAGCAATACAACCACCAAGTGTGAAGCAGATCAGATAAAAGGCTCGTCGAGATATGCGAGGGAGATACAGTTCGATCTTATGCTGAAGTTGTGCCTGGTTACAACTGAATGCAGCATTAAAGTGATATTGCAATCAATGAATTATCCTGCAGGATGATGCACTCAGCCTTGCATAATGAAATATAGAGATTTTGGTTATAAAAAAAAAAAACACCTCGTCTGTACATTAAAGTACGGAGCCAGAGCTGCAGCTCAGATCCATCAGAGGTAATTTCATTAAGGATATCATCTCCTTGTTTGACCAGATCTGATGCAGCACTGGGGCAAAGTAAACCTGTATTGGGCCAATTCCACAGTAAGCCCCTGTGGTGGAAACTGATAAAGTGTCCAGCCATTACCCATGTGTCCATCTCTCCCACCCCTGTCCCTTATAGGTCAATGCTTTACCAGAGGACAAGGGGCTTAGGGAATACAATATGCTGCCAGGTCAGGGGTCACACGCTGCTTGTGAGGGGAGGCTAAGTGAATAAACGGGAAATCGGCGCAAACTGAAAATAACTCAAACAAAAAAGGAGGCGACTTCAATAGATGTAATATAGGTCTGGAATGAGGTGGACAGAATGGGAAGATGTAATATGAGATATTGTCTATTTCCGCTCCTTCTTCCCCTCCCTCTGGTGCGTGTCTGTGTGTAACTGACTCTCTCTGGTCCTGCTTAAGCCCTCTTTGAAGGGGTTAAAGCCGCTGCTGCTTGTAGAGGAGAGAAGGAAAGGTGAGTGTGTGCGTCTGGGAGGTGGGAAAAGGAGAGAGGCAGCCGACCCGACCATTCTTGCCCTTGCGATGTGTTTAAATCGGGCCCGTTCGCCTGCTCCTGTAGCAGTTTTTACGCCACCAAAAACTTGCGTGACCTCACTGTTCTCACAGCGTAGGAAAGCCTTGCATCAATCATCTGTTGTCAATACTCCCTTCATGACGTGCTCCCTTTCAATAAGCTTTTCCTACTCTCTCTTCCTCTCACGTTTCCTACAGCGTGTCATAGCAGCGTGACCCCGAGTGAATCTGAGTGTCAAGCTGCTCCTGCCCTCTCATGCATGGCAGTCTGTATAACATAACTCAGACGAGGCCCGCTGTAATAGTGCTGCTGTTTGATCTGCAAGAATAACTCTGCGTATGTTCTCCTTGTCTCAGGTCACTCTGCCGAGCTCCAATCAATCACTCTGCTTTGCCGTCTGACTGACTGAAGCCAGGATCAATGTTGCACACACACACACACACACTCACTCAGTCAGTGACACTGAAACACATGGCTCAGGGCTCGGGCTCACAGATCACTGCAAGACATCATGCCTGTCTACTTTATGACAGGGAAAACAGACGCCTATGGAGTGGAGTTGCTTGACAAAAAGATAAGAGTTGGAAAAACAACAGCAGACGGAGGGAAAAGAAAGGGAGAAAGGGGCTGAGTCAGGGGGTCAGACAGAAAGGAGCAGACACTTGATCAAAGTAAATTTTAGCTGAAAAGTCCATCCATCATGTTGATGATACGTTTAATTCATAGTGACGGCGTGTGGAGGGAAATGAGTTTTCAGTGAGTGAGGCTGTCATGTTTGACAATATGCATTAAGTCTGATGTATCAGTTTGTAGCGAAAACTGGCCAGTGCAGCGGCTGGAGCTGAAGAGTTGTCGGAGTAGACAGGGTAGTTATGGGATATTACGGCTTAAAATCTACGAGTGTGACTTAAATATGGCTTAACTATGAATGCTGGGAATACAACCAACAGCATAGTGCTCACTGTTCTGCCATTAAGAGAAGGGGAGCGTCATCAAAGTGTTCACCTCTCACCGTTTTTACTGTCAACTGAAGCAGTTTATTTTATTTTGGAAAACTGAAAATGCCATTAGCAAGGTGCAAAAATTTGCTTGTTTTCTCGGGGTACTCCTGGTACCTCCCACAGTCCATACACATGCAGGACAGGTTAACTGGCTTCTCTAAAATGCCAATAGGTGTGAACTTGAGTGTGAATGGTGGGTTGTCTTTATATGCCGGCCCTGTGATGAACTGGCAAGCTGTCCGGGCTGTACCCCGCCACTCGCACAATGTCAGCTGCGATGAGCTCCAGCCCCCTGCGACCCTGCATAGAATAAGCGCTTGCAGATAACGGATGAATGGATAATTTTGAGCCCTACAGAAAAGTATGGCACTGTAGCTAAAGTGTAAGAAAAGAAAGCACTGCGCCAGCTGCATTGATGGAACACACTAGTACTTTTCACTTTGGGGATTAAAGTGTATTTATCTTCACTCCTGTTTATCACCCTGACTGCAGCAGCCATCTGTGCATGCTTGGTGCATGCCATTGCTCACAATCTTACAGCTAATGTACGGTCTCGTTTGGAGACTTCCTTCCTTCTTGCCCGAAGGTTATAGCGACAGGCAACCAAATGAAACTTTCTATTATCTTGAGGAAACTTGATGAACGTTGGTGGAAACATTTGGGATAATGTAAGTACACAACTCAACAAAGTATATACAGAGGTCTATACATTTTAATGGAGAAATGTTACATATTATATCAACCAAAATATGCTTTACTAGCAGTAGTAATTATCATGTCGTGAAAACATAGGAAAGCATCTATGTGAATGGAAAAAAAAATAGATTAACTCAAATTGAAATAAATGTACAGTGTGGCACAATAATTGGTCAGGTAAGATAATTAAGCCTTGGAATTATCATGTTTTTCATACGTCGTTTTATAAAATAATCTCTGCAGTGGTTAAAGGTACAGTACCCTGTGGATCTTCCAGTAGAGCTGTGGAGCACTTTAGTTTCTCTCTTTTGCTAATGTTTTATGAGGAAGGAAATGGATTTAAAATGTTTGTTAGACCTCCAGGATGCAGACGGAGAGCGCTGTTAGCAACACTGAACATAAACTTTATTTGTTTGGAAGAAAAGTCCACGGGGCACTTTTAAGGTTACTGAATGTAAAAATGCACACAATTGATCCAACATTGTGTTTTTCTCTGCACATTCAACATTTTTAAGCAGTAATTAGGATGACAGTCATCTGGTCTCAAACAATGCACAGGTCAGGATCACTGTTTGTTGAAACAGACAAACACATTTTATATCCTGCTGCAAATGCCTCAGTTTAATAGTCTCCTCTTGAGACCACGCACTAATATCAAGTCAACCTTGGAAAAAGACCAAATTTTTTACATGCCTAGTTTATTGTCCATACCTGTGGGACTCAGAGGATACCACCACAACACGTGCAGGGGCCGAACGACGCAGCACATCCTGCAGGCACTGGACGAGCAGGAAGTGTCCTAGATGGCAGACCTGGAAGGTGGACTCCAGGCCGTCCTCCGTCAGGCTCCAGGGCTGAGTGCACACTCCTGCATTACACACCAGAATGTGCAGGGGCCTATGGAGGAGGGGAGGAAGGCAGAAAATAAAACATGTTTGATTGTTTATTGATTACAAGTGCAACAAAGAAGACAGAGCTGCATAAGAAAGGGACTTTTTGAACCATAGAGGAGGTAAGGAGAGACAGGGAGCAGAAATAAAAAAAAGGATGGTATGGTGAGAAGTGAAAGGCGGAGAAAGGAAACAGGGTGTCTAATTCCAGAGAGTGGAAGACTTCAGAGGTCTACAGAGACAGAGCATCAGTAATGCTGATATGATACAGAGGATTCCAGTGCAAGTCCCAGTGGCTCGACAGGTACTGTAGATACCGAATACAGCTGGCGGGAATCCAGGAGCAACAACACATTGAAAAGCAATCTCCAACCGTTTCAACACACAAGGGTGGTGGAAGTAATAGGTGTTGATACAGGTTCTGTGTTACTGCTCTGAGTAACCAAACCCACCAACACATCGACTCAGAGAAGGCAGAGCAGAAGAGTGCAGATCAGAGGAAACACACACAGTCACAGGCACATGGTCACGATACAAAAAAAAACAACTGGCTTTAATAAAAAAAAAAAATGTAAAAGAAAAAAATAGCTTTAGCGCACACACAGACACACCCATTCCTGCAGACTTGGCGTGAGCGAGCGAGCAACACTCCCTTCTTGCGTGCCGCCGAGCGGAGATTGCCGGATTGGTCAGGGCAGTGAGAGATCCTTGTCGGTGACAGCGTCGCTCCAGCGAGCTCGAAACCACAGTAACACAGCCGAACAATCCAAACACACCCCACCAATTTTTAATTTCTTCCATTAGAATTAATTATGAGGCCGAAGGCAATTTGTGTACCCTGTGTTTAAGACTGCCTACTGGATTAATTAAAAACTGGATGCTGGAAAATTAATGTGTGAATTGTTATGCCTTTCTATAATGAGCCATCCCATGCTATTACATAGGAGTGTACTGTACGATCACCTTCAGGCCTCCGAACACACACAAGGTTCATTAAAGAGCACAAACCTAGTCACAAGTCAACTTAAGGAACGCCGACCTCAGCACATTATCAGCGGGGCACACACCAGCAGCGAGATATTCAAATTTTTAGATACAAAGAGATACAAAGAAGGTGAGGAAGTCTGACTAAATTGCTTGGTAGAAGAAAAACATCTGTAAAAAAAAAAAAAAAGAAAGAAAGAAACCTTTGTAACCTCCACTTAAACCTGATAAAACAAGATAGAGGAGTAAAACACCGCTGTTTCTGTGACGTCGAGTTCTGCTCTGGAATGGCTCTCAGCTTTAAAGCAGGTTGTTTTTGGCCCAGTGTTCCCCTGTCTAATGGAGCGTGAAGTACAGTAACATTGTGCTACACAAGGCAAAACTCTTGGCTCTGTCACATCAGGCGTGAACCCTTGACCTAACTTTCCAACCTTTTACTGCGGCTGCCGTTTTAAACTACTTCCTCGTGTCACTCAAGATTCAAAAATGTATTTGTGTCGTTTTTTTTGTGTGACTTCGCGCTGTAAAAGACAGATGGATAAACTCAAAGTCTATCAAAAATGTGTGATCAAAAACTCCAATAAACAACTTTTCACTGGCCGGTCGAGCGATTTTCCCCCACGCAGCTCAGATGGGCCTCCTGTGAGTCTGCTTGTAATGTAAAAGGCCTGTTAATTCAACTGCCCACCAGTTAGTCCCTCTCTCATAAGCGCAGGTCTAATGAATGTCTTTAATAGGCCTATTGCCGAGTACCACAGTCCCTCTTTCCACATTAAGACCTCACACAACACTGTGTGCACTGTGCAATCTCAGCGCTGGTCAAACGAGGGTGTTAACTACCAAACAGGGAGACATCCGTTTATATATTTACTTTAAATAACCCCCCTGGGTATGACCCCTGACCTCTATGATAATGGGGGCCAGCAGGAAGAGATTGCCTGTGTGAGCTGGGCTCGGACTGCTGGTCATTAACACTGCACTTTATTGGCAACTGGCACTGGCATATACCGTAGGTATGTGTGCACCGCTCATCCTGATCCTGCTGCATACCTGTACAGTGTGCAGAAACACAAAAGCGATCTGAGTGTTACAGTCACCAGAATGTAAAAGGATTGAACGACGGCAGACTAACGTGACCTGGCTAGCATGCATCTACACAGACCACCTACCAAACATAATATGCTTGAAATTACAACCGGATAAATGCGTTTCAAAGAAAGAAAAAAAATAAAAAATCACAGGTGAAAACAAATTGCATGTGTTAATTACGGACCATTCAGTAGAAATTGTATTAGGGGCATTCTGTCAACGCGGTCCTCCATCAATTACGTCGCGATGAAATTGCGCTGCATTCAACAATATCAATATCCAGGTAATTTCATTTCAAAGGACAGGCAATTAAAGCAGAATCGGGGTCAATGGAACACAAAGCAGCGTGAAAGCCACTGACTAAAGCACTTAAAAGCAAGGGAGTGAGAAACGAGAGAAGGAAAAGAGAAAGACTCTGATTACATTTCACCTGTCAATGACACGCTGCAGGAGCATTATTGTGCGTGTGTGTACGAATGTGTGCGTCTGTTTGTCTGTGTTTAAAGAACTGTACGGCGCATGTATGCACATATGCGTGCGTGTTGTGTGTGTGTGTGTGTGTGTGTGCGCGCGCGCGCGGCTGCTGTGTGTGTTATGCCTGAAGACATACGTGCAGTAATAGAGTGGTGGTAGACTCAGACAGCTGCCCAGTGCCATTCACAGCTCAGAGCTCCCAGCCTCCACTCTGCT
The DNA here is from genome assembly GCA_900302685.1 of Spondyliosoma cantharus. Taxonomy (NCBI): domain Eukaryota; kingdom Metazoa; phylum Chordata; class Actinopteri; order Spariformes; family Sparidae; genus Spondyliosoma; species Spondyliosoma cantharus. The sequence continues at coordinate 17,345 of OMLP01045648.1, forward strand.
CTGTTCGCCTTCTGATGAGA
>OMLP01045651.1:15902-30091 GCA_900302685.1 Spondyliosoma cantharus
TAAATGTGTGTGTGTGTGTGTGTGTGTGTGTGTGTGTGTGTGTGTGTGTTGTGCAGATCATTAACTAAAGTAAAAGAAAAACAATGTCAGAAAAAAATGCTCTGTTTAGAGTATCAAAGGTGAAAGTACTGTAAAATGACCCACTTCCTATATATAGATTATATATACTGGATTAATATTAGGGATGTTTTCATGTAATTATTTAACTAAAGCTAAACTGAAATGGATCTTTTTGGCCAGTTGGGGGCAGCAGAAACAAGCTGTTAACACGACATTGACATATCATCACCTTTTAATTTGGTGAACTTGTCGGAAATATCATACAACACAAAGATAAACGCAAAACGAAAAAGTAGCTGGAGACTTGTTTTAAAATGTAAAAAAACAAACATAAAATGGCTCACCCACTTCTCCAGTAGCCACGCAATTTGTTTTGAGATTATGTTTTTAAAACCCTTTTCTAAGCAGAAATCTTCACCGAGGCCGCTCAGCTAATATCGTTAGCACGCAGCCAAAACCAAAATGGCTCCATACCAGTGTTAATTTAAAGAACAAAACTCGGAGCACAAATAACACGGATCTGCCTGTTTGTCGCTGTTAACAGAGGCTCTGTCTGCAGTGCAGTTCATACACTTGACTGAATCAGAAAAGGAACATTTACAGAAAGATTTTATGTTATGTTGATGATAAATTAAGGTTTTTTATATTCAGGTGGTGCTGCTGCAGCCCCCTCACCACCCGTCCTCTTCCTTAGCGCTGCAGTGGTGTAGAAGTATAAAGCAGCTTAAAATGGAAATATTCACGTACAGCACCTGTATTTGTACTTAGTTACATGCCCTCACATGCAAAAGGTGGATTACAGTGATCTATCTTGCACGGATACAAAGATGTGTGAGTTTTTCATCAGGTGGCAGAAGCCCCGTGTATGAGAACAGCTGAAATCCAGAGAGGGGAAAAAGTGCCTGGAGACAGAAGGAGAGTAACCGGAGAGAGGGAGGCTGATGGAGGGATGTGAAGAGAGAGAAATGGAGGGAGGAAGAGAGAGAGAGAGAGAGAGAGATGCACGAGAGGTACTCGTGTTTGTAGGAAGCAGAGAAACAGGGACAGCGACGGGGAAAAGATCCTACGTTAGTGAGAGGAAGCATGATCCCGCTGTGAAGCCGGGCTGCTGGGGCTATATTTAGCTTCTGTTGCCATGTGCCCGGAATGTGCATGGCAGAGGGAGACGCACACAATCACAGGCACGCACACACACAATAGGTTCATGCACTCCTGCACGTGTGTGTGAGTGTGTGTGTGTGTTTGTGTGTGTGTGTGTGTGTGTGTGTGTGTGCAGTTCAGTGAGACAGTTTTGGGGGATTTAGCTTTTTGTTTTTTGTGACTGCACACAGGAGATCATCAGTTTTGCTCATGTTTTTCATTACATGTGAGGTGATGCATGCACTGTATCAATGTATACGTGCACACATTAACAATGATCTAGTTTTCACTCACACACTCACACACACACACACACACACACACACACACTGACACATGTTTTTTTACTTCTTAGGCAATTGCTGTAGCCGGAGGGAAGGGGTTGTGCAGAATCTGCACGTCTATAAATTATTTTGAGGGATATTGACATTTAAAATAAACCTTCAGATGCAGAAAAACTGAACTAATTATTTTATCTTTCCCTTAAAACGTGTTTAAAGAGGTGATCCTCAGATAATGATATTGTATATATGTATATCAGCAGCAGTGAGAATGTGAGAATAAAGGATGAAACACCACTGCCTGTGCGTGCTTTGATATTATTTTTCTCTCCAGCTCTTGACCTCTTCAGCCTGCCTGCACCACTTTGCCTCTTTAAAGTTAAATGCACATCACTCCATAATCTGCCTTACGCACACACGATGTAGAGCAGAGCTCTGGAGCGGAGCTCAGCATCTCTCATTGGTGTGTAGTCAGTCAAGAAACAGCCCAAGGTGTCGCCATGCAAACCCGTGCGGGCTGTACCAATGAGAAGACGTCGACCTCCTCTGGATTGTCTCTGATTGGCTGAGTTTATTTAAGTCTCTTATTGTGAAGTGTACAGACAGATTGACATTTAATTTGGTGAGTGCTGGGAAATTCAGATTACAGGCTGGGATGCATGGACGATAAATAAGGCGAAGCTTCAAATGATGTGTGTCACAAGCAGAAACCATTGTGGTTTTACAGTTTATCAGTAAAATATTTCATAACTGGTCGCAGACAGAAGTGAACTCTGTGATGTGCAGCTGTGAGGACACCGCTTTCAAAAATGTTTTTTATTCACCCTTAAAAAACTGAGAATATGTGGAGCTTGTTTCATTGAAAATAGGTCAACAAGACAGAATTGAACACAAAATAATGAACTACACCTGCCAGAAGTATCACAATGCAGGAGGATGTGTGCATACTGTGAATACTGAAAATGTTTCACTCAGTTAAAAACACACACATATTTCAATATCTAAGAGAACCTGCTGTTATGGAGCTAATTTACAGGAAATATTCTTGATTCAGTTTTCCAGAAAGACCAACGTAAGGAATGCTGAATGAGTTTTTTTGAGTGAATATGACAAAACAATCAAAGTACAGATGTGAGAATGAGTGGACATGATAATACTCATGTATTATATCTGCTGCTGTGACCATCATGCTGCTAATCCATGCAAATCTAGGCTATTAATATTTTTTTTAAAAACTAAATATATTCCATCATGTATTGTCACCTGATGTTTGCACCAGCTCATCTTAATTCTGAGGTTAATAACAGCTACTTCCTGGCTGTCTGCTGCAGATTGGGATTAGTATTTTTTTTTAATCTGATAATTTCACGAGATTTTTTGGCATCTAAAGCCGGCGGGATATGCAGCAACTGTGCAAATGTTCACTATAAAATGTTTATCTTGTTTTTAACTATTCTGCAATTTCATGTAAAAAAAATTAAATAGATAAAAGTCATTTAAACATTATGGAAAGGTAAATCAGTTTAATCCATAAAAAGTTGAGAAAAAAAATGAAAACAAAACAGAATGTATATTATTTAACAGAATAATAATGAAAATGATAACACTATATTAATAATTAATACTCCCTTTTCAACATAGTTCATTTTCTCAAAGTTTTCCCAAAAATTACCTTCTAGCAGGGTTCAAATAAAGGGGGACTGGAGGGGGTCTCATCTCCAATTATGACTTTGACCACCACAAAAGAGGTAAAAACAACATGATATTCCACGTGGAACGTTTATATAACAATTTTACCTGTAATCTTAAAGTATTATCATCTATGTTTCCCATTTTCATACGTGGAAGAATCTTCTCATATGATTTCCGACACCCCCAAACTGGACCGTACCATTCCGTTACCTTGACGTTAGCTGAACGCCGTCGCCGTCATCACGTGCTGGTGTGTACGCTCCTGTCTAACGGCTAGTAAGTTAAGAAACTTAACTTTTTTTTACCTATATAGTTTCTAAATTTGATTTTTTTATGAAATGTCTACAGGTGGATGAATGAAGCTAACGTTAGCCTTAATGTTAGCCTGGTCGTTAGCGCCCCCTGTGTTTCCAATGTTGGCCGATTAGCTAGCTAGCTTTGTCAGTTACCAACTGTCACATTAGCTAAATGTTTGCTAGCACTTGTGCTCAGTTATGAGTCATGAGGAGCGTGACAGGGGAGTGTTAGCTGATGTAGAAATACTTTCTGACATAGATATAGAGTTTGTCTTTCTTTTGGTTTAAGTAATCTTTGTGTGGTTGTGGTAGTTTACCGTATTTCCTCAAATAGAAGCCGAGGTCTTTATTTAACTCACCTGCAGCAGTAACGATAGGCTCTCATATGTGCCTGTATGTACAGCATAGAGCTCTGCTCATGTTGTTGATGTTGTTGTTGTTGTTGCTGTTGTTGGCAGCTTTTACTCCAGATTACTTATGTAGGGACCCCTGAAAACAAAAGTTGTTGGGTGTAGGGATGGGACAAAAGTTGATCTTGGTGAATATTCATAGTCGTTATAATCAATAATATCTGCCCATGAATGACTTGAGGAAGTTGTTGAACAGTTTCCTGATTTATTTATTTATTTATTTTTCATTGCCAAAGCCTGTCACCATGACTGAAAGCATGGTTTACACATTGTCTCCCCAGGAAAACAAGTTAAATCCAATGTGTCTAGATACTCCAAACTAAAGAACAGCAGTGAGATGATGTCACCACCATCTTTTATTTTTGCAAGATTTTATAATTCTTACAATTTATGATTACTTTTTAGACATTCTTTTATTGATAGATTTCACTAAAAGAATTAGATCCCCACTGGCATATAGGTTGACCGATATTATACGCCCCTGTTAATGTTGTCAATATCAACTGATGAACTGAAACATTTAGGTTTTAAAAAAAAATGTTTTTGCAAATCTGTAAAATATCCTCCCTCTATTTCATATCTTTGTCACCAGTGTTTGATAACCACATTTAAGGGATCACTGCAAAAAAAAATGTGTGTATATCAGCTGATATATCTGAATTCTTTACTTCCTAACACCTTTTCAGCATTGGCCCTAAACATTGCATATTGGCAGGGCTCTAAAAAACATGTGAGTCTGTCATGTTATCTTTGTTTCCTAACATTTAAGGTTAAAGTGATTCTAGTATGTTTTTAGTACAATTGAAACCGTTTTAAGTGATTATTGGAATAATATTGTGGATCACTCTTAAGTTGGACAGGGTAATCCTGAATTTTCGTATCATCATGCCCTTTGAGCTGGTTTAATGGATTTGATTTATCATCAAGTACAACTACAATTCACTGAAGCACACACCTGCGCTGGATTCAGCCCTCTTTACCCCCCGAAACATCTAAGACAGGTCAAAATTACAATCTCCGAAGCCTTATATTATGAGATTGGATTGTTGACTTGACTTAAAACATCTGTGTTAACAGCTCACAGATCACTCATCAGATTCATCCAGGTTCAAAAAGGCAGTTTTGTATTTGATTTATTATTTTTATCTTGTGTTTTCCCCTTTCCATTATACCCTACCCTAAAGCGGCACTGTGCTCGTCATGATGCAGCCATCAAACAAACCTGAAACACCAACAATGTTATATAAAGTTTTATTTTCCTTTGCGACAAAACAGAACACACAAAAACTCATTTGTAAAAACAGACAGAGAAATTAATTTAATTGTATTTACGATAATGAATAGATGGAAATAATTTAATCAGTAGTTTTTAGGAATATCCAGTTACGAATTTCTCTGCCAAAGATAATAAACTATGTTACTTCTTTTTTTTTTGCAGTGAGTAGAAATTATATAAAGTTAAACAAGGTTTAGTGGGTTGCACTGAATTATTAGTTATCTCTACCACAGCAAAACATTGCAGACGATATCTCCATCTAGTGGCGATGCAGAATAAATTGATAATTGATCCTTCACTGGGCAAATTCACTTGTTACAGCAGCTTAAGTGTTAAAAACAGAGGAAAAAGTGACACAATGATAGATGAAAATGAAAGAAGGCATCATGAAATAATATAAAAGCTTAAGTTACACACATTGTGGTTACATTCAATCTGAACACAGAACAATTTTAGTTTATTTTGAAGCTGGTGAGACGTCTGGCGGTGTCCGCTTCACACATCTCCACAGGCTGCTCTTCACCCTCACAGGTGCTGATGAACCAGCCGCGATATCTAACCGACTCAAAGCTGATGTGAGAGAGACCCGTGTCTCTCCTGTAGAAGAGGAAACGGTCCCTGTTGTCGTCTTTGTTGATCGTTTGTAAAACCGCCTCACTGCATTTCTGCCAGAAGATAGATAAAGATTAAGTCCTTTATTATGTATGGAAGAACATTTCTGACTGTAAAAAATGAAAATGAAAATGGATGACGTTAGAAAAAATGCTTATGGTGAGTCAAAACGTTAATTCACGAAAGCAAAATGATGATGTTTTGAATAGAGACAACTTTTGAAATATTGACAAAAAATGAGCGATAAAAGCCAAAAATTTGATTTTCTACATCTTGACAGCAAAGTCAAAGTTATGATGAAAAAAACAAAAATCATATGATCTGAATTATTGATAAGATATTTTGAACTGAGCTGACATGTCTCAGGCCCGTGCAAGTGTCATGTCATCAATATATTTGAGTATTTTGTTATTATCTTAATGGAGGACTCAAAAAAAAAATCCCCTTAAATCATTTCAGAAAGCGAGAGAGAGATTTTCTGCTTACCTCCAGATTCAACACAGGTCGGCCGTCTTTCATCGAGCAGGAAATGTGCAAGTTGCTGGTGATGGACAGAACAACAGGCCGACTCACCGGCTGACTCTCCGGCTTGGAGGTGTCGATGTACTTGGACAGTCTAAAATTCACTAGTGTGGGGAAAAAAAAGACAAAACACAAATGAACATTTATTAGTCATTAATACTGATGCATCAGTTTTACTGTTGGAGCTGCTCCAGGATGAGGAATTTAAGGAACTAAGAAAGATTATACTGGTTGAACTTTTTTCACAAAAACAGCCGAGAAAACTATTTAGATCAGACTTACAAAACCAGAATTTTTTTTTTTTAAAGTATCATAAAATAGAAATACTGATGTGAAGTGCAAGTAGCTCAAAATTGTACCCAAGTACAGCACTTGAGTAAATGTATTTTCTAGCAGCAGACTTGTGCCTCTCGTACCTTTGCGATCGCCGTGTCCTCCTTTCAGCGTGATGGCCTGCAGTTTCATTTCTTCTGATACGCAGATGATGTCTTTCTTTGAAGTGTCACACAGACTGCACAGATTCACGCTGCCGAAACGTTGGAATTTACTCCTTTTCTCTCCCACGGTGCAGTTCTCAGTCGTCTTCACAATCGAATCTATGGAAAGGTGGAGGCAGAAGTTGGAGAGAGTTATAAAATAACGTAAAAGATGTCGGGTTAGATGCAACACTAGTGATCCAACTTGAACGGAAATTACGTTTTATGTAGTCAGTTATCAGTTTAATAACACAGAATAAAGTTTTTTTATGTTTCAAATTCACACAACTTCCCGTGCACACAAAAGCTGACCTACAACTGCAGGCTGTGAAATTATCTGTAAACAAATCCTGCAAATGCCGTGTCCTGTCCTGTGTCACTCACCTTCCACCAGGCTGTCCAGGATCACGCAGCAGAGCTCATCGTCACTGAGCCCCTTGCCACAGTGAGGAAGGGACTTCTTAAGCCTGTTCACCGCCAACATCAGGTTAACTACACACTGCAAGCTCATTGGGTTGTGGGAAACCACCAGGTCCAGTCCATCCTCAAGTCTGAAGGTATTTCCTGGATCCTGAACATCCTGCTCATCACAGTGCTAAGAACAAAGCAGAAAGTCACACATCATGTCCTCCTGGAGCTCCTTTCTCTTAGCTGAGTTACATAAAGTGGTGAAAGGACGTCCCTCTTAAATACATATCGTATGCATACGTACAAAGATTCTTAACTTGCGCCCATATGTATTTATTCTCTATAATATCCAAGTAGGACATCTCAAAATGTACATAAGAGTGAAAAGTATCTCTAAAGTTGCCACTAATAAATAATCATGAATCTTACCGTCATGCTGAAGCAGCGGGTTTCAATTTCTACATCATCAACTTCAGTTGGGCTGAAATACAAAACAGATAAATATGTTAATGTTTGTGAAGTGAATGTTGACTGCCGATAGAATAATGACACCGACAGCGTTTTAGATTGGTTCCCTATAAACTTCACTTCGCTTTGCTGTTTCGTCTGCCGCCAGACAGGAAATCTCCCGAGACAGTGAAGCAGCCCGGCACCATTTTTATCTGCTCGTGCGTCTCCATTATTGACTAAATTAATAAATAAACTCACATTTGGTCCTGTGTTGTCAGAAGTTGTGACTCTTGGGAAAACAGATTGACAGCGGCACCAACAATAATACCACTTGTAAACGCTTGGGGTTAAAAGTTGTCTGTTTCCATTCTCGATTAAAAAAACCTTTATAAACGTTCTTATAATTAGAAGTTGGAAGGCGCCTATCTAAGGGAAGTTGAAATATCCACTCTGCTGTAACACAAATCTAGTTGTACACTAAGTTTATGAAGCTATGAACTATAAAGTCTTCACCCTTTGTGCCCTGCTTTGTTCACCAACACGTGTTCATGATGCTGTGATTGAGAAGTGAAACATATGGCCAGACAGACCGGAGCTGTTCCTGTTTCAAAGCAGTCACTCAGCATGTTGGGCTTTCTGAAAATTATTTTCGGGAACTCCTCATTTCACTCATAAAGGTCGGTTCCTTCAACCCAGATTTTCATGCTCTCCGCTCTCCCATCTAATTCGCCACGTGTTTCACTTGTAAGCTCAGCACTTCCAATGATGAGTAAAGAAGAAACTCTTTCAGTTGTATTTTAAAAACTAATGTAAGTACGGAAAAGAAACATCACAGACTTACCTTTCTAAAGCTTCAGACAGATGGAAGGCGCACATCGTCTCGATGTAAACTGTTCAAATTTGAAAGATTGTTCTCTGTGCCGGGTCTCTCTGAAGCTTCCACTTGATAGTGTCGTCGCACCTGCAGGCTGGCTCAGTGTGAGCATGTCTTTTTATAAGCAGCAGCAGCTTCCTAGTTGTAATTGTTGTGGGTTCACACACGGACTTCCTCTGCACAAAAAAAAAACCCAAAACAGGACGTGTGAAGTGTCCACAAAACGGGAGTGCAAGTTAAAAGGATGAGGTTCATAACAAAGCTGAAGAGCATAATGTAGGTACTGAAGTTGCATCAATAATGTATTTATTTTTTATCCCAAACCACAATGTTTTCTTGTGTATATATATTTATATGTCCTTTTGAAGTCACTGGTTGTTGACCTGTTCAGTAGTTTTGGTATGAGGATGTGTTGGACTGTTCGCTCCACCATCTTTTTGTTGCTCCGCTTGGCAAGCTTTCTGTTTTGGCACTTTGTAGCCGACGAACATGGATTTTGTTTTGCGATGATTCATTTTGAGTGTGATTAGTGTGTTTGAGCTGCAGCAGTGGGGCGTGCAGGGGCTCCTGAAAAATACAAACATGCACAAATATTCAGAATTGGACAGAAAGTTTTTGTTATGGTGCTTTGTGCCTCAAACAGCATCGAGCTGCCAGGTGAGGCCATAGGTTTACAGTCCCACTGCCTCCGGACTGAGATGCACCTGTAGAAATCCTTCAAATGTGACTTGGATGCAACTTTATTTCCCGTTTTGTGTTGCAGTCCAGACTCTGTGTTCTGGTTTTGCGTTAGAAGTAAGTTATTTCCTGTTTTATATTTAAACTCTCCTTATGTGTCTGGTTTTGTTGTACACTTCCTGTTTTTGTCCTTTTCCACTTGTGGTTTTCTTTTGTTATTTGATCCCAGTGTTATTAAATCGGTGTTTTTCCCCTCACTGGCTCGTCTGCGGTTCATAGCTTCACCCCAGACCAGTTTTACACCTCGTACCTTCCCTTTTTGCGGCCTGTGTACTTTGAATTATACAGGTTTGTACTTGGTTTAGTTTTGGTCTTGGTTTCTTGCCTCTGTTGCCTAAGTTTTTGGACTTTGGCTCTGTCAATAAAGCTCACCCTTTGTTTTTTAACCTGCCTGCCCTGGTGTCTTGCATTTGGCGCCTTTTTGACTAACGCATAACAACTTGGGCTGTTTGAACAAGATATAAACGCATAAAAAAACTCAAGGTGGAGTGTATTTTCAGACAAAACAGACTTTCAGTCAAGTGGCGCATATTTTGAACTATCAGGGTTTTGGAATAACCAAAACAATAACAAGTAGAAAACTTGAACCTTGCTCAACTGCTGATGCAATGTGACGTCATTCAAGCGCACATTCCTCGTCGATTGTTTTAAAATGTGAACCCTGTATTTCTGCTGATAAGCTTGTGACTGTCGACTAAAGACTTTTCAGAGTCTGTGATTTTAACAAGCCATGTGTGGCTGGATAGCATGAGTTTTTGATAACTGAACGAGTTCGTAAAAAGGTTTTCAGTTGTTCGCAGAAATGTATACATCGAATCCCAGGTCATCAAATACTGACACTTTGGGTCGATATTCGGACTGAAATTCTAACCCAAAGCGTCTGTATGTGACGACCTGGGAGTGAGACTCAACAATCAACCTCCCATACCTTTTTAAAAACATTGAGGCAGTTGAACTTTAGTCGCTTTTTCAAGTGACGACGTGCTGCTGTGTGGTTTTGTTTTGAAGATCACTGCCAGTAATCTGAGCTCATCTTACCCACATAGGAACTTCCCACCCACCTCTAGGTTCTCAACAGGGAAAGGTGGTTTGTTGAACCGTGACATCTCGGGCAACTCTCACTTTTACTCAATCTCAACAGACGCTACATGTGTCAGATAAAGTGGCGATGAAGCTTCCGGATTCCCCCTTTTGTTCTTACATGTGTAAATGAAGGCGGCATGGGGCGGCAATAGCTCAGTAGGGACTTGGCTTGGTGACGTGAAGGTCGCCGGTTCAAGTCCTACTCGGACCAAAAAAAAAAAAAAGTATGATGTGGACTAGTAGTTGGAGAATGCTTGTGTGTGTGTGTGTGTGTGTGTGTGTGTGTGTGTGTGTGTGTGTGCACCTGTGTGCCTGTGTGCCTGTGTGTGTGATATGAGTGGAAAAAAGAATTTCCCCTGGTGGGATTACAAATAGTATATAAAAAAAAATTAAAAGAAATAAAAAAAATAAAAAAAAAAGGCAGAGGTGGGGAATTCCTGAGTGTAGCTGGGTTATGAAGACACACAGGTAAAGCTCAAAGGGCTGATGCAATTCTAAGCTTCAGACTTCAAAACAGTTTCAGTATGCCTGGAAGAACCCCGAACACTATAGTCATCCAACGAGTAGCTCGGGAAGAGGGTTTTAAGAAGGACAGACCAACGAAGAGGAAAAGTGAGTAATATTCACCACAATGTTTAAATGAACTTAAAAGTCTCGTGGATTCAGCTTCTCCAGAAACCTTTTAGATGGTGCTTGTTGTCTTCACGAGCTGAAACCTTAAAGGTCACATTTTTAAGAGTTGATTATTGTACTTTATTTGTCAAACTTAGAGTTTCTATCTATGTTTGGTTGTTTTTGAAACGACGACAATAAATATCTATTCTACGCTATTCTAATATGTTCTATTGAGTCTCATCCCCAACTCAAATGGAGTTTTATGTTTGAGGGCGGGTATGGACGCATACTGCCGACCTGACTGCACTCGATCTGACTCATTTGACTTGATTTGAATTTCCACTGCAGCTGTGCTTCCTGCTTGAAGATGTGTCTTAACCCAATGATGCGCTCGTCTCCATCCCTGCAAAAAAAGAATCACAGCAACAAAGTGCCTCTGCTAATTCAGTGACAAACATGTTTAATTTCCTACAACTTCTTTGCATCAAAAGCCCTCCATCATTAAGTCGTTTAAAAGCGTTTATTGTGGATCAGCAGGAAATGTAACTAAACACGACTCCTGAAACAGCTGAAAGCGAACATGGCGAAACTTGGCAGATGTTTGAAAGAACAAGCAGGACGAGAGAAACTTGAGTTTCAGTTAGACGCTTGTTTGAAGGGGGGCGAGTGCTTGTTACGGCTTGTTACGAACCAAAAGACTCCATCCTTAATGAAAAACCAGAAAAAGGTGAGCTGAGCCGCACCAAGCAGTGGAAGCGTGGCTGTTTCCTTCACTGCAGGTGAGCCCAGGAGGCTACTGTAGTTCCTCTTCAGTTCTTCCTTTTACTTTGTTCATGTGAACTTCCTAATGCTCGAACACTCTCATGCAAGACCTTCATTTCTCAAACATGTGTATTGTAGATAAGCAGGTATTTTATATGTGTGAGTATCTGATGGCTGGTGTGTGCGTGAGGCCAGGTTGAGTTTTTGTTCTCGGGAGACGCGTCATATTTTGCAGTCAAGCTGAGGAGAAGCTTTTGTTTTTCTCCTTTTAAGATTATTTATCATGGTCCAAAGAGAGAGAGTCAGTGTTGCCTGAATATAGACCTCAGGCTGTGGTTGTGTTGCAGTTTTTGTTCCGCTTCAGTTCTTCCGTTCAAACACACCACATAGTTCTCAGACACAATTTCAACTCTCATGTAGACATTCCACTTCTCTTGGTACGTGTCCACAGGAGCGTATTTTGGACTTCTCCCAGCAGGCCGGGAGCCAGGTCCACCCCTCAGGATGTTTTTTGCTACCTTTTTTTCACTATTATTTCCTGTTATCCCATACATTGGGCCATCACAAGTTGATTACCTCCACCCCCGACTCGGGGCCGTTTAGACTCGGGGGGGGCCAAAAAAAAAACCTTTTTGGCAAAAGTTTCTGGCGAAATTATGTAATTGCATATATTAGGGTATTGCAACTGCATAAATGGTCAGATAAGTGTGAAATTTTGCATGATGTATCCTGACACATAGGGGAAACTATCAAAATAATATTCTGGGGCTTACTGCCTTTCCATTTTCAAACATCACCCTCAGTTTATCCCAAAAGACAAGAAAATGTGTGTCCGTCTGATAAATTGTCATCAAAGGTGATCATTTTCAAGCATTTTATTATACATATCACTGCCTTACATTGATATGAAAAACATCCCACATTTGTAGGCTTCAATTTAAGTCCGAGATGACCTTTCTGTCTAGAAAAGTACGCCTGCTATGACCAAAGTTCTCCAGTGTACCTCAAATCGGAGAAAAGGGAACTTTCAGCATTACCCTTCCAAATGGGATTAAGTGGGATTAAGCATGTTTTCCTGCATATAAACTATCTTAAACAAGAGTTGAGACTTGAGTTACATACTGCTATACTTTCTGAAGTGAATTACATGAAAAGTGAATAATGTTACACCCCCAGGTGGACTGACACAGATGACAATAAAAGTACAATGATAGAACTGGATTTTAATCATCAGTTTCTTCCTCATCATCATCATCATCATCATCATCATCATCCATATTTTTATGGAGTTCATCTGCTAAGTCATCTTCATCTTTTTCCTCTTCTGCCAAAACATCGACGAGGGCTTTGGGGATGACGTCACCCTCAAACTATAGTGGTTCTACCTTGCCAGCCTCTGTGTTTATATGAAATCTGTGGTCGAGAGGGGATGGGATCTCCGGGTAGTGCTCGTGAGCCCTCTTCCAGGTGCACACCTGAAAGTTGACTCTTCTCATGTGCTGCAGGAGGACCCTCTTGCAGGGTGGGGAGGTGGAGAGGTCAACGGAGATACCCTGTCGACGCTCAAGGCTTGAGCCACACATTTTCTTGACTTTAATCTCTCTTGCCTCATCAACCTTCTTGATTCGACGACTGAAACCATAGAGGCGGCAGGTGAACTCTTCAACACCACTGAGAATCCGTTCATCATGCTCCCAAGTGTTCCCCACTTCAGCAAAGATCTGGATAAACTTTGAGTTCTGATTCAGAATCTCTTATTTAGCTTTTTTGAAGACAAACTCATTGTCACTGTTCACTGCCCAACTTCGTGCTTCACGTCACGTCACATGTTTACGCCTACCCCAGAGGAGGCCAAGTGGCGGCTTTTGGAAAAGGAGGAATATTACGCCTCGTTTTTACGAAGAGAAGGAGGCAATTTGCCAGCCTTACATTGGAGCAAATGTGCCGCCTTCTCTGTGTAAAAAGGGCTTCAGACCGAGTGATTTCACGTGGTCTTAGATCTCTTTGCTGCTTCTCTGTATGTTCACCTCGGTCGCTTGTCATCTTCCACATCTCTTCTGGGCAGTCAGGATATGACGTTGGCTGGCTTCATAGTTACTGGTGATTCCACAAATCCCTGCAGAATATGTTCCAGACCCTGAGTCTGACTTGAGCCATGTCATAGCTGTCTCTTCTATCGTTTTGTCGGTGTGGCAGCGGGTGCCTGGGATATGTGATCTGGATACGCTGATTGCTCCAGCGCGCAAAAGTTTCTCAGCTCCTGGATGCATTTCCTCAATGTGTTCAAGAAAGTATCCTAAGCATGTGAGGAATCTTGCATAGTTCTGCTGGTCCGAGCAGAAGAAGAGGTCTGGCATGTTGTTTAAGGTGGCTTTGTATCCTTCGCAGTCATTCATTTTGATTGCCTTATTCATTGACAGGACGAGCCAGGTGCAGTCCATGTATTCCATCCAAAACAGTTTCTCCCAGCTCCCCATTTCTCACTGCTTCTCTG
>OMLP01045652.1:15229-35015 GCA_900302685.1 Spondyliosoma cantharus
CAAAGACGATGGGTAGGTGGGTAGGTAGGTGGGTGGGTAGGTGGGTGGGTGGATGGATGGATGGATGGATGGATGGATGGATGGACAGATAGATAGAATGGTGGGGCAGGCAGAGCAGCAGGAAACAGCTTTAATGTGAAAATGCCTGCCAGAGAATTTCAATTTGTGACAGTGATTGGCTATAGGGTGTCGAACCCCCTGAGGAGCTAATGGTCACACATGTGAGGCGATCTATAGCGCAGCTGGAGGGCTCGTGATGAGGTGGACGGTGGGTGCCGCCGACTGAGGAAGGAGAGAGGAAGTGGAGGAGAGAGAGAAATGGAGGTCGGCAGGCTGTGTACGACACGCCTCATTGCTCTCCATCTCCACAAAAGTGTTGGATGGAAGTCGGCGGCGGATTTTCTTTTCTCCTCTCCGGATGCGTTGTGAAGGGAACACTCTCGCTTTAATGTGCGTTTTACTGGCGAGACAGTGTGGGCAATGCAGACTACGATGCTACTGCTCTATTTTAACTTAACAAAAGACCCACAATATCAACTTGTCATGTGTTGACTTGCAAACACTCTGCTTAAACTCTGTGTGTGTGTGTGTGTGTGTGTGTGTGCGCAGGCTGCCACTTCCCTCATCACTGCCAAGGCCCTGGCACCTTCCAGTTGTCTGCCTGGCTGAAGCAGACCCAACCCAACAGCATGTGGGAGGTGTTAGTCAACAAAACAAACAATGCCCTCCCCGTCCTGCCCCCCGTCTCACACTTTGCCTCTCCTCATTAACATAACTGGCAGGGCTGCTTTATAATACTTCTGGTTTGAAATCATCACATTAGGCCTGATAGCATTATCCTTTCTGCCTGACTGGCACAGTGCCAGTATAAAGAGGGGGACATGAGGAGCCACAGACAAGGTTAATAAAGGCAGATGGGCCGCTGTCTGTTTTTCTTTTTTTACGGTTTGCTTGGGTAAGATTTTTCGACCATTCAGGCAGGAACTCGATCCCATTCTTTTCACGGGGATCATCCGCGACCGGAGGGGTCAAACGTCAACAGTATGACATCGGCCACTTAAAATGATGTAGATAAGAAAGCACAGATACGGCTATCTGCAGCGGCTGCGTGGCGATGGTTTGTTGGATTACTGATAAATTAATAAGCATCATACATAATGCAGCACTGAAAGCAAAATCACAATAGGCAGGCCGGCAGGGAAAAGCACGCTGTGGCTGTCAGGGTGAGGGACAGGCACAGGGAAATACTATGCATAGGTCTGTACAGCACCGTGAAAAAGCATGCATTAAAGAGATTACAGTTACTGCTTTACATCAAGCAGCAGGCCTTGAGATGAAATGTGAAATATTGAGTCCTGGCATTTATAGAAAACCCAATTTCAAGAGCACGCGGCATCAAGTATTGTATATAAACCTGGTGCTATATAGATTACTACACAGTATTTACTTATAATAGGACACACATAACAAGTACAGACAGTCAGGTTTAATCCTGTCACTGTATGGACTGAATGGAAGAGGCAGAAATAATGAGACAGACAGAGAAAAAGGAGGAATAACTGTTCTTTGGTTTGAGATGTTTGTTAGGGGTATTTCTCACTGCATGGTGCGGCTCGACTTAACTCTAAGCACCACTTTATTTATTTCATTGTACCTGATACCTTGTGATTATTTTTGGTATCACCATGGTCAAGTTTCTGAGCGAGTGGAGAACATCCCGTTTTAATCCCATTTAAAATTTCACACGGAAACCCTGAGATTTTACCCGCGCGTGACACATGTTTTTCAGCGGACATCACTCTGCTCCTAGCTTCAACGTACAGTTTGTCCCAAAGTCAGAATTATTTGATCGATATCTTCAAATTAACATCGAAAAAAATGTTTTAAAAAAACCCTCTCTGTCTTCTGTTATTTGTGTTTTGTGTGTTTTGTATTGTGTGTTCCTCCCCCAGTCTGCTCTCCCTCCACACCTGCATCTGCTTCACCTTCATCAGCCCAGTCCTCACTTGTGTTTCTCCACCGGCACCTCATCCCCCTCATTTGTTTAGTTTGTATATCCAGTCTTTAGTCCAGTCACCTGTTGTGTTTTCCTGATCCGCTTTTGCCGGTCCGCTCCATTTACAGCCATTAGTGTGTGTGGGGCGTTCACTTTCCTGACTGCTGACAGCCGCTATGGTCTGCCGGACCGTCACTGGCTGTTTGTTGTGTTCATGTCTCTGTGCTGATGTTACACACACAGACACACACGGTGGAAGTACACACACATGGAGACACATGGAAACGAATGGAGGCGGACCGCAGTCGCGGCCGTTAGAAGTGGATATACGCAATGTCGCCTGAAAAATAAGTGGGTATACGCCGTATACCCTCCACTACACCACTGGTTGTTGGGTTGTGGATGTAAGTCAACACCAAAACACTATCAAATGTTTAAGTAAAAAATAGATATGTTAAGTATATAGTATAATAGTATCAGTATCAAGTGTCTGTTGTCAGCCAGCCTGTCCACCATCAAGCCAAAGTCCAAAGAAAATCCCCTCAAAAACTAGTCCTGACACATGAAAAAATGCTAATCCAGCCGATCCTAGGATGGCTGTGGTTCAGGAGGTAGAGCGGTTGTCCACCAACGGGATGGCCAGTAGCTCAATCTGAGGCCCCAGCAGTCTACATGTACAAGTTCGACAAGATACTGAACCCCAATTTGTTCCCAGTGGGCTCTTCCTTCTGTGTGTATGAATGTTTAACACTCCAGGGCCCGTATTCACAAAGACTTTTATCTTAACGTTAGGAGTACTCCTAAATCGGACTAAAAGTCTTTATGTAGGAGCCGTTTCTTAAAAGTAATTCACAAAGCCACTGAGACCTACTTTTAGTTATGAAAACAGTGAACTCCTAAACTAGAAGTAACTCTCTGTTGCTATGGATGACGTCAACTTATAAGGACGCACTTAGAAGCGGTGACAATGCCGATTGGTTGTTGAGTGACAGGACAGCCCATTGAAAAGTCATTTAAGCTACGCAGTGCATGAAGTGAAAATAAGGAAGTTGCCTACAAGCCCATGACAAAGCCTATGAAAAGATATTGATAAAGAAATGTATTTATGAGGAGAATTAAGTGCCCCCCCACCCCAAACAAAAACGCTTTGGCCAAATAAAAATTAGAAGATTGCGATGAAAACGTGAATTGTCAATAAAAGCGGCATTTGCCCTGTTAGTTGTCCACGTAGGCCAATTATCCAATAGGACTATGTTGCGACACTATAAATGACAGCCCGTTCAAGTAACCCAAACCACTCTCCATTAAAACTTGGGAAGTGTGTTGATCCGGGCCATTTCGCAACAATGTCCAGTATATTGTAACGTGCGTCAAAGACAATTTGTATATTGATGGAAAGCAACTTTTTCCGATTGACAAAGATGTCTTCATCCTGAGAAGGTGGAATTATTTTAATATGTGTCCCATCAATGGGCTTTGATTCTTTGTTGTTAGTGACTGTGTAAAGGAAACCGGATAAACTGACGGATTATATGGGGTCTACAGAGCACGTTGATGGTTTGGTAGATTACTGATGGCTGTGATATCCCTAAATTATCTGCTTTGCAGAGCTGTATTTTCCCCGTAGCCAAATACCGAAGTGTTGCCAAAACATTTTAACTCTGGCGTTATTGGATTGTTTCGGTTGGTTGGGGACGTTATTGCGTTCCTCACCAACTCAACCGCAACTTTAATCCCTTCGCGGTCCATCCGATATCGTTTTAATAATTCCCTGTCATTTAGCATCTCTAAAACATTCGGTCGTGGATTGACTGCAGCCATTTTAGGACTTTTTATGACTTGGTCTTAGGGAGTTAGGAGTCCTCTGGACTATTTCTAAGGTCTCCCAGACTTAGGTGCTACTTTTAGACCTAAAATGTTTTGTGAATAACTCTTATTTTCAAAAATTAGGAGTCCTAAAGTTACGACTGACACGGCCATTATTTTTAGGAGTTGCTCCGAAATTCGGCTGTTAGGAGCTACTTTTAGCCTGAAGATTCTTTGTGAATACGGGCCCAGATCTTTTAGAAAACAAACAACCAGAAACAAATAACAATCTGGTTACATACTGTGCAACTACTAGGGCTTATGCATTGCCACTTTTCGCTTTGACCAGTTTTATTGCACAGAATTGTGCAGAGTCAAGCCTACCATCCCATAACCTTGCAAGGTAAATGCCAAAAAAACATTTGTGCGTAAGAGGGTGCTGCTTTTAAATTGCATTGACTCAAGATAAGTGTGTCATCAGTTAATGCTACACTGTCAAATGGATTTCCCAGTTGTAAGCTGGCTAGTTTGGCTAACACACAATCAAAGAAGTTGATCAACTTTATTACAAAATGGAACTTTAATTATGACATTCAATAGCAAATCATGCACAGATGGCATCCGGCTACTGTGCAGGGCGCTGGCCTTACCTCACAATTTTGGGTTTACTGTCCTGCCCAAGGACATCTGGACAGGGAGAGGTGTGGATCCAACTGCCAACCGCAGATCAGTGGATGTCTACTTCCTGAGCCACAGATGACAATAACATTTAATACCAACTATTCAATATGCAGAACATGGTTGGTGCTTTTGGTATGGTGACTTAAATGTCATGTTTGAATTGTCATTGTAATGTTTGCTCTGGTTGGGTCTTGGTTTTATTTATTTTTTACACACTTTTGCTGAAGAATAACACCAGCCCGCTTCGCGATGGAGTCAACTTGGTGAAAGCTGTAACTGCTACCAAAAATAGACCAACCACATGTGGAGATACAGGGAGCACACGCACACACAAAACTACACAGTGTGTATCTTTTTTGTGAGCAGGCAACAGGGGGCAGTGCTTAGCTCTGTGGTTTTGGGTCAGCAGCAGTTTA
This sequence comes from Spondyliosoma cantharus, assembly GCA_900302685.1. Classification (NCBI taxonomy): domain Eukaryota; kingdom Metazoa; phylum Chordata; class Actinopteri; order Spariformes; family Sparidae; genus Spondyliosoma; species Spondyliosoma cantharus. The sequence goes on from OMLP01045652.1 coordinate 20,129, forward strand.
CCCTGTGGCCAAAGCCTCAAGAGGGGACAAAAAAACCTGAGAGCTTGTCTGTGCCTGGCCTGTCTCCCCCAGCAGAGCCAGAGCCTGAGGCCATGAGACCACTGACATTCACCACAACATCCCACTGCCAGCAGGAGGAGAGGACCCAGAAAATGGTGCAGTTTATTGCAGGTTCCTCATTCTTTTTTAACTTTTCAGGACAATAACTATCTGTGCCTCAGATGGAAGTTACGAGGACAATTTTTATTTATTTATTTAGTTTTATCCCCATTTGCACTAAGTTGTCTCCTGTTTTTTGTTGTACTGTTGTTGTTATGTGCGGTGTCCTTGAGTGCTTTGCAAGGCGCCTTCAAGTAAAATGCATTATTATTATAAAGACAAAAGGAGACGGGGGAGATAGGAGAGGAAAGAGAGAGGGGTCAAAGAAGGGGGACATATTATACAGGTGGAGATTAAGTAACACGGGGAAAACAGAGGGAAGTGACAGAAGTAATACAGAGAGGGAAAAAGAAGAAAGCAAAAGCGAAGGGAAGAGGGAGAAAAGAAAGAAAGATGGAAGACAAAGGGAGCGGACACAACACAAGCTGTTCACTATTTGTATCCGTGACGTCCTCGCTGCACCACAATACGAGCTGGCAGTTTCACGTTTTCAGTACAAAAATAATCCTTGCTGCCTGTCAACCTAATCCACTCACCCACCCTTCTCGTTATTCCTAGTTTTGGACTGCATCGTGTGTGTGTGTGTGTGTGTGTGCGTGTGTGTATAATCATGAAACGTATGACCCCCTGTCGCCAATCAGTCATGTAGTGTGCAAATCAAGTACAGCAATCTGACGACTTTGAAAATCATGAAGCAAGGCAAATAAGTTATATGAACCTTTTGTACAATAAGGAGGAGGTTGAGAGAGCAATAAAAAGATCAAATAAAATAAAAAGATGTAGCGAATTGCCAGTTATTAGTAAAAATCATGAAGATAATTGTATTTAATACATCTTAATTGCACCCCTTTCAGCATCTCCAGAGGGAAAGATTTCAAACAGACTCAGTACCGACAGCTCTGTCTGATATTTAAGAAACTGGAGTGTTACAGTTTCAGAAGGACTCTGATGGATATCTGACCAATAGGAAACAGTGAGTCAACTGTAATATCTATTAGTTGTGAGATACCTGTCTGGCAGACTGGGATAGTAAGTCGGCAGTCACCGTTAATGTTACAGTTCATAAACACCCGAAAACTGAGTGAAGATAGATCCACTTTTTAATCCCAAAAGTTTAAAAGTATTCTCTGAGTTCTCCTCCTGTCAGTAAAGGTTTCTACATCAGAGCAGAATCTGAAGTGACTCCAGGTGTTTATTCTGCTGCAGGTTGTGAGTCGGTGGTGTGTTGCATTAGAATGTGATTTTTGTGCCGTCTGTTGATATGGTGTGTACTTTAGGAAGAATTCAATGAACCCTGTTTTGACGAACCTAATCAGGATCGTTCTGAATTCAATGAAATAAATGAAACTGCATCTTTATACAAAATGCTCAATACGCCTAAACTACCAAGTCACACTGCAGGGCTCTGGTTGAGAGGGAAGGAAAGGAAGTGAGAGAGGAACGACATAGGGGGAAACAGACTGACGGAGTGGAAGAACCTAGAGTTTAACATGTGTGGACAGAAGTGTGTCTGCCTGCTGCTGTTGTTCTGTCCCCTGCTGCCAGTGTTAACATTAGGCTAACCATGCCCTTTTTCCAGATCAGTACTCAAGACACACTAGGTTGATATCTTCTCATCCCAAATGTTTCACAAACTATCTTTTTGTTGGTTTGTTGCTGTTTACAAAAACTGCAATAACCATAAGAAATTCTGACATTTGCCATCACAGACATCCCTGACAGTCATGTCACTGTGCTCGGTGCCTTCTGCTCTCTACTGCGATGTGATCTTCATTCCTTTCGTACAGAATACACTGATTTCAAGAAAACGCTGCAGAACAGTCTGTAACGGTAGATAATCCCAGTAAGAACTGGGGGTAAAAAAACATTTTTTTATTGCAGTGGACTCAGTGGTTCAGTCTGGGCTGTGACAGACAGGCCAGCTTTAGTCCTGGTGTCCCAAACCACTGGCCTACTTCACCTGAAAAACAATGAGACAGAGGGGCAGCTGCAAATCCCATAATCCACACACGCTGCTGCGCTGACGGGTGATTAAAGAGGCCACACACAATCATACTCTGTTTTGAATAACACCAATCCCAAATATGCCTAATGGTCTCTCCATCGAGGGACAGAGCTGGATGTAATAAGGACAAAGCCTGTTAAGAGGAATTCCAACAAAACTGACTTCCAGGCTGTTAATCCTGGAAGCAGCATTTTTGGCACTGCAACTCAAAAAAATGCCCAGGAGTATTTCCTTTGGTGAACCCTTCACCCAAATTAAAGTCGCTATTGTCATTGTGCAAAACAACAACAGAGCTTTTTTTTTGTTGTCTTGCACAACAATCTCTGCTACCATCTCTGACAATCAACCTCTGCCAGAAACTGTCTCCAGAGACGGCTGTTTTGCGTTTTTCACATTTTGAGTGGCCACCACAGGGGAGGGTGAGCCGAGCGCTGTTCAGTTGGTATTGGTTGGGATAAGGAGATTTCTTTAAGACAATTTACTTATTGCAGGACGAGGAATGATTCCGCATCCTTCAACTAGAGCCAATCATATGCTTGTAGAAGCTTTAAGGGTAATCCAGGGTGCTCCTGGATTGAATTGACAGAGTAATGCACTGTTGTTAAAGTGAGCCATCTTTCTGAGATTCAAATGAGGGTTAAGACCAAACCTTCCTGCCTGATACCCTCATTGGCCCCAGAAGGCATCTTTCAGGAGCCCACAGTGGCTTTCCCTTAGCAACGGTACAGCAGACAGCACAGGGGAGCTCCTTCCTTTCCTTTCTCCTCCATGACTCTGTGACAGTCCCACAGCTGGCTGAGAGGATTCAGGGTAATGGCTCTGTTGTGTGTTCTTCCAGGTGTCAGCACATTTCACATAGGGATGTCACAGCAGATATTTTGTGGTGTGACACTCCGTCTTATCGAGGAGTGACCTCCAAACCAGCCTGTCAGCAGGATGACTCGTGACACCGAAACGAGGGTGAAGCCGCGCGACAACAACAAACACAAACGCCGCTCTCTCTTTGGTTGTTTGTTGTGCAGTCTGCCTAATTTCCTACGTTGCCAGGAAGTGCTGTCACGCCGAGCTGTGGACCCGACAATGGACACCAGCGCAAACTCAGAACCTGCAAGCCTGCAAGAACAATGTGTGTGATTCAGATGATTCAGAGGCAAATCACATTAAACAAATAATAATAAATGAATACAAATATGCAGTGTACTGTACACACCAGGGTTAGACCGATTATCAGGGCCTATATTCAGCATTTTTAAAAATGTGCTACTTTGACTCTGATGCACGTTCCCCTCATACAGTGTCCAGCCCACTACATTACCTGATTGGTAACACCTCACAATTAGAGGTGTGAATCTTCACTGGCCTCACGATTCGATTCAATTACAATTCAGCTGTTAATGATTCGAATGCGAAACAATTATGAATGCGTCTCAGTGTATGGCATCCTCAATGACCTGTCAGCCACTGTCAAGGACGTCACAGTATCGCCTTCATCGACTGAGAGGAACCTGGGCGCAATCCTCGACGACGGACTGTCCTGCACCCCCAACATCGCTCCCGTTGCCTGATCCCGCAGATTTTCCCTCTACAACAGCTGCGTGATCCGGTCTTTCCTCACGAAGGACGCAACGCAACTCCTGATCCAAGAACTGGTCATCTCCCGCCTGGCCTACTGCAACTCCCTCTTGGCTGGACTCCCAGCCTCTGCGACTAAACTGTTGCAGCGTATCCACAACGCTGCAGCGCATCTATTTTTCAATCTACCCAAATTCTCCGATGTCATACTAGATTCCTGTTGCAGCCCGCTTCCGATTCGAGACCTGGCCTTCGAGGCGATCAAATGGAACTGCACCCTACCTCCAAACGCTGGTCCAACCACACTTATGTATTTAAGGTATCCTTGATTAATAGCAGCTACTATGCTCAGATGAGGGCTTGAAAATGGTTTCTATTTTTCATTCTTACTTAATTGACGGTGATTTGTTGTGGTTTCCTTGTTGTGACAAACTTACTTATTTTAAGTAGCTTTGGACAAAAGCGTCTGCTAAATCCCCTCAGTGTAAACGTGAATCTATCACTGCACATGGCTACTTTTTAATCATTTAAATTTCCCTTTTATTCAGAAAGTCCTTCCAATGATCAGACTACAGCAGTCTACAAAATAAAAGATGCATCTTTCAGCACATAGACATTGCAAAAAGAAGTTGCACTTTATTTAAGAGTACACTAATAAGATGTAATAAGCTCTGCTTAGAAATAATATGGTCTATATTAGACAGTCATTTTTATACGCTAAGTAAGAGTAGAAATAATGTGTTTTTTATTTGATATTAAACAAGTACATATTGTTTTCTCATTGCAGGTGTAAGATAAGGCATCTATTGATCTGCTGCACACACCTCTCATTGACAGCGCCTCCTTGGATCTTGGCTGATTAGATGGGCTTGCTGTAACAGTTATTATTTATGGCTGCAGACTTTAGATTGAGGAGAAAATGGCTAACGCGATTAGTAATTGTCGTGATGCGGAAGTCCCGTTCAGCTCATGCTTCCCAGCAAGTTCATGAAATCCGACATGTGCCCCAAGATGTTATAATCACTCTCAGATGATCTCTGCCTCCCTCTGACATACCTCCTACATAGGTATGTTAGCCTGGTGTCGACCCACAATTCAAAACATTACAGCAAGAACATGGAAATCCGGAAATAAAGTACATTGAACATAGTTACCAAAACTGTAACAGTCACTGATACTATCACAAGTCATAAAGCTGTCTTCATCCTATACTCTATATGGCTTGCCTTATTTCCTAATGGACCTCATCCATAATGAGTCACTGAGAAATAATATAAAGTCAGGTCATTAAATATGCACATACTGTCCGTCATCTGTCTTTCAATCTAGTTTACAGAGATCAAGCAAGGCTGCCACGCTACAGTCTTAATCACAGCTGGACCGCAATCTGTCACCACCCTCCAGAATACCACTCTTGCAATCCCCTTGAATATGCAAACTGTGTTTCATCCAAAATGTGTTTCCCCCCCCCACCAGGTAGTGAAGCACAGAGCCTGACCTCCAGCCCATATGACCTCGTCTGAACTGTCCATCACTTATGCTCACCGGTTTCTCAAATCAACTCCTGTTCAATTGGGGATGTTCTCTGTAAGCTTCTTAACACATGCAGTGTTTCCCACACATGGACTTTATCTAATTGTTTTACTGTCAGAGAGAAAGACACCACCTGTGTTGAAAGACAGAGAGAGACAAAGAGAGAGAGGGAGAGGGAATCAGAGAGAGAGAGACAGAGAGCGAGACAGAAAAATACAAATTCCTCCATTACAGTATATTTCCGACAAGACACCAAAATTCTCTTAAAATTAGACTGAAATGTCATTTCTTTTTACGTTTGATAAGTGATTCAGTCAGATGTTGTGAGGTGTGAGTGCTGTGTTTGTGGCTGCCAGGAGGAGAAATATGCCAATTTAGAAGTTGTCTTTCCTTTAAGTCAAATCAAAACAACCCGTACACTGCCCATCTCATCCAAACTTGATGCAACTTCCTTGGCCAACATTAACTGAAGAGTGGTTGGTGATGGATGTAAAATACTGAATTAATCATGATGACAAAGTAGAATCTCCTATTGAAAAACATTTGGCCCTTTCAAAATGTCTTTCCTTATTCATATGATCTTAAAACTTAACAGTCAAATGGATAGTTTGACAATGTGTTGTGTGTGCAGCAGCAGCTGAGGTCAGAGCTGCCTGCTCACAGTAGGACCATATGGTGTATACTTTATCTTTGTCACCTTCAGCCTCACTCTGCCTCGCCCGCACTCACACCCGGCATCATGTGACAGACCAACACATCATCCAAAACCTCACCTATGCCATGTTCCATGATCTCGCCTGATTCATTATTTTCTCTTTCTTTCCATCCTCCTCTCCTTCTTTGCGCTGACAATCACATACAAACATATCGCATCTATCAGTGAGGTCGTGATTGTCCACCTGCTTCTTGTTCTCGGTCTCTCTCTCCTCGTCTCTCCTACTTGGTGCTTTCAACCAAAAGGTGCTCTTAACAACAAGAGTATTGATAATATAATAAGAGGTAGGAAGGAGGGGGGCAATCCATTTCAACCAGGAGAGATTCATGAATGAAGTTAAGAAAAGGTTGAAGTTAAGTAATATTGAGTCTTGTTGGAAAGTCTTTGGCTCTTAGAATCTACAGGGAGAACTACATGTAGTTGATCTACAGAGCTTAGCTACAATTTGCTGTAACTTGCTGGTAGTTAAATTCATATTTTGTGCTGCGTCAAATATTTCAACTACTTTTCAGGTCATTTTCTGGAGTTTAACTACTCAATTTACAAACTACAACTTTGGCCAATAACATGAAATATTTTGTTTTTATAAAAAAAAGACTTTTATAATATAAATTTTATTTTATTTTTCTTTGAAGAAGTTCAACACTGGTTTCCCAGCCAGTGCAGCATGTGAGCGGCTTTTTAGCGTTGGTAAAGATGTTTTTAGTGTCTGATAAAAACTTTGAGAGACTGCTCATGTGTCGTGTCAACAAGCGATTCTGCCCTGGCATCTAGTTCTAGTGCCTAAGTGTTAGTGCCTCTGAAGTTCCTGTGATGTTGACCAAAAATGAGTTGAGAGGCATATTTCTGCTGGCATGTGAATTTTTTGTAGGCTATTATATTTTGTTTCATACACCATATATTGATTTATTTAATGCTGAGTAAAATGAGTATTATGAGTAGTAGTATAAGTAGTTGCTAAAGCTACTTTTTTTCTCCAGGGGTAGAAATGTAGTTTGTTCAAACTACTGCCAGGCTGAACTACATGTAGTTTACTTGCAAAGTAGCTTCCCCAGCACTGGTGATTGAAGGGCATGGAAGCTGAAGCAGCAGGAAGAATCCCCCATGGAGTCAATGACAGATAGGCTGATGAAACGATGAAACAATGAAGATGATGAAGATGGTGAATCTGCGAAGACTGGGCAGTAACGGGGAGGCAGAGGGTGCCATAAAAACAGCAGCTAGACGGCAGAACTAAAGGCAGGAGATTAAAAAAGTCAACAGAAAGATGATAGGATAACAATGAAGGTGTATTGCTGTGCTATTAGATGGATGTGCATGGCTGATGTGAGCAGTATATTCACATGCACAGTATATTGTGTTATTTGTTATTAATTGTATTCATTATATATTGTATCAAATAAAATAAAAGGCTAGGTTCCTACAGTGTATTCCTAAACACAACCACCGGGCTCCTGCTCCAGAACCCCTTCTTTGCCTTGTCTGGATGTCCTACAAATTGTGGAAGGTGAAGGTGGTCTATCCCAACCCTGCCTGTGGGCAGCACCAACTCACAGAAGCGGGGCTGCACAAGAGGGAACAGCAGGTCCTAGGTGTGGACAGAATCTACAATATGGTGACAGTGACTCTAACCCTCACCAAATGTAGATCCACCAATGTGTCTTGAAGCCAGACAGTCCTTGCGCAGTTGGACTTGGCTCACAGATCAGAATTTCGGGTCATCCTCACGCAAAAGTGAGTAACACCTGTTTTCTCTCTTGCCTTGTCAAATAGAGTTATTCAAAACATTATTACTGATATATCTGTCTATGACCAAGATTTGCATGTGACACCCGATGATCCGAGGTAAGAGGCCTGGGTAACAGCCCAACATGGGTTTTAAAGCAGCTGAGGAAGAACTACTCATAGGATACCTGCTACAGCAAGGTACACCACAGAGTGTGTGGACTTCCTCAGGACTGTTGCCCATGGCATTCCTTGAGCCTCCAGAGCCTGCCCTGGTGCTGTGTCTTCTCTCTGTTTACAGCCAGGACATTTTAACAAGGCTGGAGGACATCAAGGCCATAATAACGTTGATCTATGACACAATTCTAAAAAATGGATTCAACCAAAATGGTTAAAAAATATTTTTTTGGTTGAAATATGCCAATATGTGTGGCTATTCTGGCTCGCTTCTGTTGGAACTTAGTATGGTCAGTTTGTCATCAGTGTGCTGACCGCTCAGGGGGGAGCTGGCCTGGACATGATGGCAGCAGGTCAGTGTCAGTGACTGTTTTACATGGCTTCATGTCTCATCAATTGCATAGGCTGTTGATTACCAAAATGTGCATTGATTCCGGCATGTGGACAGACTTTCTGATTACTTGGTGGAGCTTTGGGATCAAACCTCTCTCCGTCTCAGCAACCAGCAGACAAGTACAGTTACAGCCTTGTGGAGGAGCCTGGGTGAAGGCGACAAGCAGCGGGAGGTTCATGCAGCATGACATCAGGAGAGACTTTTGAATGGACGATTCAGAACACCAAAGAAGTCGTCAAAAACACCTGGTGTGGAGAGCACTACCCATTGCATGTTAGGTGCGAGTCATGCACATGCTCTGTGGCCTGACAGCTGTCTATTGGTGGAAAACATTTTTTATAGGACTCTGTGATCTTCACCCCAGCCCAGTAAGGAAGGGAAAGTGGGCCAATTCAAGGCGGTTCTTCATTCTGAGGGATTGTCATAAGATTAGGCAGCTTGTGGTTGGCAATTCCCTGGTTATTACGCAGGAGCCAAGATTCAGCTGGTGGAAGTGAACCAGAACATCCTCATCCAACGGCACAACAGACATAACAAGCAGGAGCTCTCTGTGCTGCTCCAGGGTAATGCATTGTATCCAGCCCTCCCTAAGACTGAAGAGCCACTCCAGCAGTCAAGAGTACTCCCTGCTGAACCCATGGCAGCACAACAGGAGCATCAGGACCGAGTGCCTGAGAGCACAGCAGGTCAGGCACAACAGAGGCCGACAACCCTCTAGTCAGCTCCCACATCCCATCATGCCAAAGGGGCCAGTGAAGAGGCATGCTTACGTCACACCCTCAGCAACAGGACCCTTCATTAGACCACAGGTCCTCTCACCAGCAAGACAAACGATTAGTCCTGTCAGTAGTTCAAAGACCAACCCACAAACCAGTGCACCAGTGGAAGCTGGAGCCACTCCAAAGAGGCCATATAGCCAAACTGTAGAAGCAAATACTTGTAAAAAGTGTGGGCAGTTCCACACTGCTGACACCGGACACAGACAGTAGGTGGAACACTGTATTGCCCTCTGTCTGAATTTATTCCAAAACACCAGTGACTGGAGCAAATGACGAAAAAGGTCCCTAAATAATAAGATGAAATGTATTGTAAATAGTCGTAAATAATAGTTGGATTGTAAATATTGTTATCAAAATATAAGTGTTTATTTCTCTTTTCTATGAACAAACAAAAATGGAAGTGGGTGTTTTCAACAACACATTTTTCTTTTCCTCCGAATTCTTTCCCATTTTCTTCTCTTTTCCCCTTTCTTTTCCTCTTCCCCCCATCTTCCCCCTCTAACAAATGCATCAAGCAACAGTTGCATGAGTTGGATATATTCAGATCAAGCAAGTTTTCGCGTGTCCACTGATGTCCGGACTTTGAACATTAACAATAATGAAGGGAAGGATAATAATAATCGCTAATCGTGGCCTTTTGCAGACACCCAGAGCTGCACGATAACACGTCTACTCACACCGAGACAGGACAAATAAGGAGCTGCCGTGGAGGAAAGTGAGCGAGAAAGTCAAACTGCCTGGTAAGTCATGTCAGCATTGCGTAGCTCTGATCGATCTGAACTCCATTCAGGTAACAAGCATTTTGAAAGTTGTCGGCCAACAGATGTGACAAAGTCTGGATTCAGGCTTCTTACGAGGCAGTAGGATGTTGTTAGGGTTAGATCACAGAGAAATCTCACACCTAAAGGTGGAGTCATGAAATGTTGTAATAGTCCTATCGTTTATATTTATGCTGTCATCTTCATCATTGTTAAGGATTGGACTACATGAGGCAACACATGGAAGAAGCTTTCCAATTCATCTGATGAGGGGCTAATTTTGAGTTTGTCCCCGTGTTTCTTTGTTCTTGTCATCTGTTTCTTTTATCTCTATTGTTCTTCTCCTCATCATTTCTGTCTTGCTGCCGTATAATGTCTTCCGTGTTAGCTCTGGAGGTGAACAAGTGGAGCTGCGCTACACACAACTGCTGTTGCCAATTCCAGACCACAAACGCGTTTGTGCACTCGTATTTTTAACAGCATGAAATGTAGCGTTTAGCTCACATGAAATGATTTCTGAGTGAAAAAAGGCACATGCTGCTAAAACTCACGATGTTCTGAACTACCATAGATAAACACAAACACACACTCTCCTCCCTGTCCCACTTTCATCAGCTCCCAATAGAAATGTACGTGTGTCCTTAATCCTCCTCCACAGTCTAGCGGTACTATTCTGCCTCAACCCCCACAAGAGTTTTCTCTCTGTTACGAGGGACTTCAGTCATAAATCTGCTCAGAGGTTTATCACACACCTGTCCGTCAGGTTTTTGAATTCGAGTTCATGTTCCGTTCCGTTTGTGTGCCAAAAGGAGAATTTAAAGTTCACTTCCCTTCCTTGCTAAAACAGCAATGCAAAATTCATGGGCCTCCAGATGTTCACTGACAGATGTCTCTGTCATGCAAGAATTAACACAATACAGCAACGCATGTAACTGTACCTCTACTTGGAGCGTCACGGTCCTGAGAGGATCATTCCTAACCATGGCTGGTTACCTTTCCACTATTGCCTCAATCCAACAGCAAGGGGAACTGTCAAGATTGCCAAGACCTACTGATTGTTTCCGACTGGAAATGCAAAACAAAATGAATTAGTATTTTATTTCTTATTTAAGCATTCTACTCCCCATTTTGAGATCCCCTCTCTGATATTCACTGCCATTTTCATCTCATCTTTAAGGTTTCAGTTTGAGCATTTCCTTTTTAGCTTTAATATTTCAAATTTCACCTTTTCATTTATTCACTTGACATCATTGTACATTTTACACATTTGCTTTTTTCAATTTCACTGTGACAAAATAATTATTTGATTGTTTCTCTTGTAATTTTGTATTTGGACTTTTGATTTGAACTATGAACAAAACTTTCATCTGTACACAGCACTGAACTGAAACTGGGACTGTAAATTGCTGAACAAGCATTTCTGACTGTATTTATGAACACACCCATATTTATAGCCCAACAATCAGCTGGCGAATGGTTACTTTTAATCATTCACCAGATTTGTGTAGTTATCGATGTAACACACCCGAGGTGGAGGAGAACCGCGAGTTCAGCAGTCTGTCAATTTCACTACCTGTATAGATGTTCGGAGAGATTGCTAGGTCTAGCGATAAGCCACCTGATGTCAAAAACTAAACAAATGGAAGCTAGAATTGATCGGGTGAGAGAACGCCTCTTTTGACACTGATCGGTTATCATCTCCAGCATACAGTATTAGGAAGGGGTGAACATTAGGTTTTTATCTAAATGTGGAGGAGTAAAAAGTACAATAGCTGCCTCCAAAATGTAGTGGAGCGGAAGTACAAAGTAGAAAATAGAAATACCACAATTGTGCCTGTGTGTGATTGTGTTAATGGGATCCTGTCAACACCTTTCAGAGGTGGGAACTACCACAGCAGCAGTTTGGAGTACTTTGTCAGGTGTTTCTGTTTTTGTCTGTCTGTGTACAGACTGCAAGGTTCAAGAAGGTTCAAGGTGATTTATTTGATATTATACAGCTCTGGGTTGCATAATGAAAGGGACGTTTGTAAACCCTGTCATGCCACACAAAAAGAGCGGACAGTCTTTTTTTACAAACATATATGTAGCAACAAGATGGTGATAATAGCGTGGTGCCCTGTAGCGGTCTGCCTGGTCAGGTTCGATGGTTGGAAGAATCCAATAAGGAGCAATGAGGTTCTAGATTGCAACACTCCCTCACAGCTCCAGAAGCTACGGTGGCCCTCAGGGACAAGAAACTCCCTTTTCTAAATATGGACTCGGTCACAACAGCTTTGAGTATTTCTACTAATTCAAGTGATGACGTAAAGATTTATTTAGGTATTTAGTCAATGGTATAGTTTATAATGAAACAAATAAAAATATAGGATCATACAAAGAAATGATGGAGCACTGTGAAGAATATTCACAAAATCTATTAACTGGATTGATGAGCAGCCTTCTCCTCAGTTTATCTGTCACACTAAGTCATTACTTTGACTGTGTTTGGGACACTCCCAGCTCTAAATATCTTAGTTAGTAATCACTCCACGTGTTGTCTCACTGAAACAGAGGTATACATCTAAATAAACTTGCTAACGCGGCGTTACCAGCAGCTCTCTGAGAGGCACAGACTGAGGCTACGCTGTGCTAATATTTAACGTTATACGTGGCAGTATTTCTGCATTCTGTATTATGTACTGCTAATTGTACATTTTCTAGGTTGTGTACCAACAAATAAATACACACCATGGTAATCTTTAACGTCACTCTGACCTGTCCAGCAGGAAGCAGGACACTTCAGCGTCAGTCTGCAAACATTTCTCTGTCATCAGAGATTTCCGTCTGGGAAAGGCAGCTCCAGTGTTTATTCTTCTTTTATGTCGTTGCTTTGTCCCGATCTCGCTGAGCGTCTTGGAGTTTTCATTTCTTTGATTCACGCTCCTGTGAATTCTCTTGTACAAAGTAAGTGTGGTTTCAAACTTCTCTCAATGCAAATAGTTTGGCAGGAAACAGCAGCCACTTGCGCTTCTTCTTCTTCATCTTCCAATCCGGCCATTTCCGGCTGCCATCCGCTAAATTTAAAAATGTGAAAGGCCCTTACTAGTGCCAGGTTTGTCTGTTCTGGGCTTCTGTAGAAACACGGCGGTGCGACATGGCGACCTCCGTGCAGGGAGACGTGCTCCCTATGTAGATATAAACAGCTCATTCTATGGTAATGAAATCACAACAACTCTTATTTACAGGTGATTATACACTAGTTAACTTATGAATATTATATTCTATTTCTGCCAAGTCTGTTTTGATAGATGTGACTACGTATTTCACACTGTACCTTTAAGATGACTGCTGAAACACACATTATGTCATTCCTGCCATTAGGGGGCTCTCAGTCGAAACAAAATAAAGGCGTAAGTAGTGTGATTCTATCTTTGCAACACAATATAATAGATGTCAAAATGCCAGAACTGTTATTTCTGCACATTCTGTTGACAACTGTATTAATGTTTGAATGTTGTTAACTGAAATTCTTACGTGTTGCACCTGTAGTACATTAGAAATCATGCATGCAAATTATGTTTTACGTCATTTTAATTTCCAGTAGACAGGGTTAGATTCTTACAGAGGGTGTAAATGTTTCTTGCATTTAATTCATCATGGAAGCCTCAACATGACAAATGCTGAGCTCTGCTCCATGTTGATTATCTACTTGCGTCATTTCTGCGACAGTGAGCGTAGACTGAAAAATGTTCTCTATTGATTCCGTGGTGCCGTTCTTTCAAATGTATTTATCTCTTTAATATTTACCTCCTCTAACACACCACAACCACCCGACAGGACGGCAGGATCCATGTACGGGGCCAAGAGGAAACAACGAGTTCACGCTTTATACTGTCAGCTGTGGAAGCGGTGCCGGTAATGGTATCGCAGAGATAACTGCCCGTGGCCATCGTGCCTGGAATGGCTAATTAGCTGGCTGTTTACGCTGCAGAATCTTTGGTGAGGGGGAAGATTTTATCGTTGATGCGCTGTAACCTTACAGGATCTCATTCCGGGCGCACGTTTGTCATACAGCGTACGTACACACAGACTGTGCTGTTTATCATTAGTGTTCGGTGTGTTGTAAACAGTCTTATACGACAGCAGAGAAGGTGACAGAAGGATTACAATCACGAGGTCCCTCGAGCAGAAATAAAACATAAAATAAGGATAGGACTGGTTGAAGTGAGTGACAAGGTGCTGTTATATCGCTTGGAACTTAAACCTGTCACCACAGCAAACGGTGTGACAAGGCAGAACGAGCCTGTGATCGTTCTCACTCCTTCTATTTCAGGGATTTCAGGCGTGTCTCTTGTATTCCATTTTTACCCACATTCTGCCCTTCCTCATCCTCCTGCAGCTATTTTTACTTCCTCTTATTTGAGCGGTGCAGAGTGCAGAGTTGCAGCCTGGCTGAGATGAGATAATGGTGTTTGGCATTGTTTTTCTTGTACTGGTCTGGATTTTCTGCATTAGAGCTGTTTACCTCTGCCATTTGAATTTAGCCTTTTGTCCGACTGACAGCTCAAGCCAAGCACTCTAACACAGATACATTCCAGCAGCGCAGTGCGTTGAAGTACAGTGGTGGGATTTGCAGGAACTGTGCATGCGGCGAGGTGTGTCGAAGGTTCTTTGAGCAAGGCCATGAATCCCCTGCATCTCCAGAGATGTTGTTGGGTGGCTGACACTCGCCTCTCTCTGCGCAGTTACAGAGACTTTTACCTTTTACCTATTATAGCTGAACTACAGACGGTTTCAGTAACCTGAGTCATTGTGAACTGGACATGGCCTTTGCACCTTGCACAGAGCTTCATAGAATCAGAATCAGAATCAGAATCAGCTTCATTGGCCAAGTATGTGAACACATACAAGGAATTTGACTCTGTTTTTTTCCTTCGCTCACAATGTACCGTAAACATGAACATAAACTTAAACATAACATGACAAACATTCAACTAGGAAAAACAAAAGAATGGTATAAAAAATGAAATAAGTAAATAAGTAAGTAAAGTGTCAAGTGTCCGGTCTATTTTAAATATATATTTAAATATA